>JAMPIV010001774.1:585000-775039 GCA_024509875.1 Oreohelix idahoensis | reverse complement strand
GAGGAGTTTTTTGCCTTTCTTTTAGAGGACTTAGGTTTACGCTTCATGTAAGAATTCGTGGAATAAGGTTTATTTTATACTTGACATAATCTTGTCTCTGAGTATCAAGTCCATAAGGGCTTCATAAGTTCTTTTCTGTTTTGGAATTCAGCCCCCTTTCCCATAATCCAACGAATATCAAATGTAAAAGACGTTTGTCCTCTGCAATGGAATTCTGAGAATTCTACATCCTGCCTCAGGGCACCCATTTTATGTCTTAAAACAAAATTCGATATAACCTTCTTCAGTCAAATGTTAACTTTCTTTAATTAAGGCTTTGCCCTAATAACAATTTTTTTTTTTTTCATAGTTATATTTGTCTGCCTCTTCAAACCAAACTATAAAATAGTAAGAGAATCACCTTTCAGATTTTCTGATAACTGGTTAGCATATTGTGATTTGTCCACATTATGGGCTCGACACGAGCGTTCAAATCTATTTAGCCAGAATGTTATGTCATCACTGGAAGGGTTGAACGCTGGTACCTTGACCTTGTAAGTAAAGGGTTTACCATTACCACCAGATGCTTGATTACCATCACTTATGTTTGTTAACTTTAACTTTTCTAACTCAGATGCTAAAAGTTCTTTTTGGTGTTCATGTTCTCTTATTGCTTTTTTCTCTTGAGCTTCAGCTTGTAATTTTCTCTCTTCTGCAGCAGCTTCATCCTTTCTTTTCTCTTTTTCCATTTCCATCTGGAATCTTTTTTCATCAGTCTGTATCTGCAATTTCTTTTGTTCGTCCTCTCTTTGTAATTTTCTTTCCTCAGCTTCTAATCTTTTCTCCTCAGCTGCTAATTTCTTTTCTTCAATCAATGCTTTTCTTTCTGCAGCAGCCAATGCTTTGTTCATAGTTGAGCAACTGCCCATTCTTCTAATTGCTGACCAGTCTTATCAAGAATCTTGCCTTGTGTGATAAAATAATCTAAAGTAGACATCTTGTCTAATAAGATCAGTAATTTGCAAAAGTAAATAAATTCACTTTCTTAGTCTTAATCAAAGACCTTGTATGATAACTTTGTAACCTGTGGAAAATAGTACTTAACTATCCCAATCACTGTGGGAAACAAGCCTTACAAAGGTCTTGTATAAATCCTTATATAATAACAGCTATAAGTTGCTGGTTCACTCTATAATATAAGTGCAGTGCACCAGAAAAAGTGTTTTATATCATCAACTGTGTACCTTTAGTAATAGCAATTAACTATCAGTTGATTCTTGTACATCAATTTATATGATCAACTATATTTTAAATAGTGTATGTCGATCAGGCACAAAACAAAACAGTTATACAGGAGAACATGAAAACATTTGCGGAAATGAAATAAATGAAATGAGAAAACAATAAAAGATAAACCGCAAGAGGATAACAAATACAAATAACGCCACAGTATATAAATATAAATTGAGAATAGAACTGAAAGATAGAATAGGGTAGACCAACAAATTACAAACAAAACAAAACAAACTAAAGAACAGAGGAATATTACAAAAACAACAATGAGTACAGTCTTCACAGCTAACACTAATAGCAACAGCTGTCGCAGCAAATTTTCAATCAAGAAAATTGCACCTATAGAAACGCACACATCAGACCCTCTATTACGTGGGATACTCTGCTGTGTGACACCGCCCAACCAAAACAACAACCCGCTGGATACAAACAAATATCACATATAAATATTTAAACATAAATACATAATTGCATAAATAGTATGGCAATATGATGTAAATAGAGTGTTGCAGAAAGAATGTGTTGTAAAGAAGGCTCAGTTACACTGCCTAATAGTACAGTACTGTGGTACTTTATTAAACAAATACTTCTGGTCTAATTATTTTAAATTCAACACAGAAATAGAAGCTCCATCGTTGATGTGAATGATAACAATCGATGTAGGACTTCTCAGTTCAATAACATTTCCTTTCGCAAACACTGTCAAATATTCTCCAGTCCTGATGTGTAATGTTCTATGTTTCAACCAAGCTTGCTGTGTAACACTGTCAGTTGTATGGCAAATGTCCAACGAACCAAATGTCAACAAACGCTGACCTAGTTACCGCATACTCTCGACAGGACAGGTCACGCTGACATCACTGTAGAGTTGTACTGTTGATGTATTTGTGTGTCGTAACAGACCCCAAGGAACGTTTGGTCTCAGTAGTTTACTTCTCAATATGGTCACGTGTATGGTTACAGGAACAAATGTCGACATGGACAGCATAATGTTGATCACAGGAATATCATCTTAAGTTAGCATTCATGCTTGGCAAATATCATAATGGAGCATTCGTAAATAAGCATTCAGAGTTCCATCATGTAAATCATCTGGCTTTACTGACTGGGCACATCAGACCATAACCAATATATAGGAAGGCTCCTAGACCTAACCTCGTCTAGTGAATATCCCTTCACGTAAAGTTCAATATATATATTTTCCATAAAGATATAGGAATCCCAGACATGGGTTCTCACATGTAGCAGTGATCTCTTGGTTCATCGAGCGATAGTACAGGCATCCCTTTTTCTCACTCGATAAATACAAAGTATATGAATTTCAACATGGCTGTTCTTCTCTCGTGAGTTTCACTCACTATAGGACCCAGACCAAAATTGGTCATTCGTTAAATGTCCTCATTTCTTCATGACTTCTATCATAGAAGTAATTGAATAATATCATATAATCTAGTGTTGATACATAGGAATGTCGTCTTCCTTTGAATAAATATTCTTTTCAAAAGTACCACTGTGCATCTGTTTATCAACAACGATGGCGAAGCCCAAGTTCATAATAAATTGTGGTTTTACCTTTCTATGCGAAATATAACTTTGCCATTCCTTGGCAAAAGAGAATAAACACTGGGGTAAAGTACATACAACATGTCTAAATGACTATCACTTTTCCCCATCTACTTATAGATCACTTTTTCGGCGATAGGCCTGCTACAACAAAATTCTGCATCCAGACAGGATGACAGCCATGAATCACACCCCTTGCTAGCGATACTTCCGCTGCATAGCCTTTGACCTTTTCTAGCCACAACCAACATAGTTCGACTTAGAAATGTAAAGATATCCATATATAAGACAGACTCGTCCTACTCATACAAACACTACGTATAAATTCAGGCCATAGATATACTGAAGCAAGAACAATCTATTCCTACCCAGCCAAAGAATAAATCGCAGTAGGCCTAGTCTCGTCCGCGGAGTCCGATCGAAGATGACGGAACTACTTTCAAGGGAAGTAACTCAAAAATGACTTCTCCTTAAGCACTTAAAAAGGAAATACTTTGATTACCAAATATTTGCGAACATAATAAGTATATAAATGTATTATATTGCAAGATAGTAAAAATTGCCCTTTACACATCTTGTCACAACTAAACAAAAATAGCAACCAAAAGTCGCTAGCGATTTCCACTGAGGGAAATTCGCACTCGTCCCTAAAGAACGCTAACAGTAGGCCCTCGGTTAAGTGGGATACCCTACTGAAGTCACCGCCCAACCTTGCCCGCGAAATATTAATATAAATATAACATGTGACACAAAAAACATGTACCATGAAACAAAATATAGTGCTCTGAGGAAAGCTCAATTAGATCACAGTACAGAGGCACAGCTTACAAACAACATAAAGCCACTTATCTTAATTGGCGAAAGAAATCCTGGCCTCGAGAATAACAACGATGAAGTCCTCAGCAAACACCGTTCAGCGAAGAGAAGATCCAACGCTGAAGGAATACTGCAATGACGAAAACAGGCACTGTCCTTCAAACTACCAGCCACGAGGAAAACAGGAACTGTTAACACAGGTGCAAGTACGGACATCCGACGTTGGCTGGAACAGTGATTTCTTGTGAAGTAATGATCTGGTGTAGAAACCTTCGGACAACGCCGGGTATTTGCAACAATGACAAAAATTGCAAAGATGCCATATTGCATTTCACAGTGACATGGACATCACCCGATTGCGTCAATGGAACATAGATCAACATCATCAAGGACCTAACGAACAGTTGCATGGATCTTTAAAAAAACGAATGTCGTAGGTAACGTTTCAATAACTGGAAGCCACCACTGTTGCGAACGTCACTGTTGCGAATGTGGTTAACTGGTGCAAGTGTGTACAATAGGCCTGGTTATACTGTAGAAGTGTAGGTGGTTGCTTGATGATACCATGCCGTACATACCACACTCAGAAGTCATTAAGCATTGAAAAAGACTGTTGACGTTTCAGACATTTATTACAACAACAGTAACATACGCTGACATCAAACGATTCACTGTCATGTAAGCACATATAATCATGTAGATAGCAACAATTCATAATATTCAACATCATGGAGACTTTGCATGTAAACCTTGGCTGCAACAAATAAGCCGCGCTACTGATGCGCTTCATATGACTGCTGTTCTTGGTTCCTCATGACCAAGCAGGTCAGGTAGATCTAGGCTACCACATCAGCCGCACGAATGGCGGACTGCTTCAAAATATCTAGCTCAGTCTCTTCTGTATAATATATAACTCCTCACCCGGAGTAAGCCACCTTAGCAATAAAGTTCTGGGCTCCACATGAGCCGTACAGGCAGCGTGATTTTCAGCAATAAAGTTCTGGGCTCCACCTGAGCCGTACAAGCAGCGTGATTCTCAAAATGGCCAATATCAGTCTCTCCTATTTAATATCTCCGCATTAGGAGACACCCACCTTAATGAAGTACTTGACTCCACTTGACCAGACAGGTCATGTAGGTCTAACCTACAAGGAATAAGCCGTATAAGCGGCAAGGTTCCTTCAAAGAAATGGCTAACATCTGTCTCCTTTACTCAGTATATCTCCGCATTAGGAGAAAGCCATTTTAATACTGTTCTTGGCAATAATATAAGATTCAAAAAGTCTCTTTACCTGTCTGCCATTTAGAAATCATACACAACACATTATTTCACATCCATGGCTATACAATCACTAGCCAGAATAATCACAGGGGGAAAATGCAATATCATTAAACACCTAACAAAGGCTCCATTCCCCAGAATTATAGACAGAGACGAGCGCTGACCTCTTGTCAGCTCGGAGACTTTTCCACGACTGCCCGGAAAGCCAGTCTTCAATTCCTTGCGCAAGTTTACTGCGCATGTCTAAGCCCAAAGTAGCTTGCCACGGAACAATCTAGATCTTTCCGTGAAATCAGAGCAAGACCGCTCCTTATAAGGCCATCTGTATGAACGATATCCTAATATAGACATACAAAATAATGGACATTGTCCAGATCCTATCTTAACAGACTGCATTGTGCCCAATAACTTGCAGGGCTGGGATGACAAGAGGCTGTAGAATCTCGTCACGGTAGCGGTCACCATTCAGATTCCCAATCACACGATAGAGGGGGGTTCTGTGGAGTAAACTAATGCCTCCCCACATCATCACTGATGCAGCACCATATCGGTTACGTTCGATGACTGCAGCGTCACTAAAGCGTTCACCACGACGCCTCCATACTCTGATTCGTCCATCTGTAGGCTCCAAGACAAATTGAGACTAAGCGTGAACATAACGTTAGCCCACTGTGCACGTCTCTTCTGCACGTGCTGCATACACCATGCTAAACGAGCTGCTCTGTGGGCAGCAGTCAAGTGTGGTCGAATGGCTGGACGACAAGCACGAAGGTTGGCATCGTAAGGGGGTTCCGAATATTCCGATCACTGACTACAGTGTTGGTAGCATCTCTGAGGAACTGTCTGATAACATTTGCACTTGCAGTTCTCCGTTGCAGTTCTTGCCTCTGAATTAAGCGATCTTCTCGAGGTGTAGTGACTCTAGGACGGCCTGTGTGTTGCCGTTCCTCGACGATTCCAGTCTGGGCAAAGCGCTGCTGCAGTCTGACAATAACTTAATGAGATACTGCAAGCATCTGAGCGACTTTTCGGACAGTAAGACCTTCCTGCAACCACGCAATGGCTCTTCCTTTATCCACAACACTTAGCTTTCGTCGTTGAGGCATATTGTTGTGCAATGGTTATGCAGCACTTGTGTTGCTTATAAAGACAATTTTGTGAGTACAGCTCACGACCAACACTATAGTCTCCCACATGCATCACGCATTTTTGAATAGCAGGTATTTTTTTCATGCTCAGACATCATTAAAAACACCCACATTTTGGCGTTTCGGCAGCATTTTTTCAGCGTGCTTGCTGAGCTGAACACTGGCCACACGGTATGCTGGTGGCCCATGCAGCACGTGTTGAATGTTTGTCGTTCGAGAAAAATCAATGTAAGATTAATTGCTTATGAAATACAATTTTTATAAATTTTATTATTTTTGGGTCATTTTCACCTACTGGTCCTTAACTTCTTTTGAAGGGTATATATATATATATATATATATATATATATATATATATATATATATATATATATATATATATATATATATATATATATATATATATATATATATATATATATATATATATATATATATATACTGAAGCACGTTAAAAACGCACCACCTGTATAATACAGGAACAGAGTGTGAAATGTAAATATAAGTGTTTACAAGTTTACATATTTGGAATCTTTATTTATTTTCCTATGAATCCATGCGGGTCATTAATTTGTACATTTGATTGTTATGAAATTCATTGCATTCTGTGCAGGCAAGGGAGAAAATCAAAAATGCAACCAATAAAAAAATTCATTCACACTATCCTCAGTATCTGGTATGGCCACCGTGTGCTTGCAAACAAGCTTGGCAGCAGCTCCGCATGGAACGCACAAGTCTCTGAAGGAAATTCCGGGGAATCAAGTCCCATTCACCTGTAAGAGCAGCTTCGAGCTGTTGCAGATTAGCTGGAGAACCTTGCCTGTAGACTCTGCGTCCAAGTTCGTCCCACAGATGTTCTATAGGGGACATGTCTGGTGATAGGGCAGGCCAATCAATCGTCACAATGTTCTGCTGCTGTAGATATTGCTGCGTAATGCATGCGGTGTGCGCACGTGCATTATCCTGCTGGTGAAGCTGCAAGTCTGGATAATTTGTGAACGCAGGAGCAACCAATGCATCCAGAACCTCATCTCGATATGTCACAGCATTAACATTTCCACGGAAGACGTGAAGAGGCAATCGATGGTGAAAACTGAATCCTCCCCAAATGTGAATACTGCCACCTCCAAATCGGTTGTGCTGACGAACACAGCAATTTGCAAAGCGCTCTCCACACCGTCGCCAAATCCGCATACGTCCATCAGCAAAGGATATGTTGAATCTGCTCTCGTCTGTGAATAGGACAGCATTCCACTGCAGTCTAGTCCATCTGACATGTTGCTCTGCCCATTGCAGGCGCTGCTGACGATGTCTGTGAGTCAAGTTTGGCCCAACATAAGGTCGTCTTGCAGTAAGGCCTGTATCTCTGAGTCGTCGTATGACTGTCATTCGAAAGACTTGCCCACGTCTACCAACTATTGCTCTTGCTGCTTGACTTGCCGGTAGAGAACGATTCCTTAGGTGACTCAGCACAATATGACGATCTTTCGCAGGGGTAGTAACTCGTGGTTGGCCACTCCGAAGTCTATCCCGGGCACTGCCAGTTGTTCCGTAACGTTCATTGAGACGTACAATAGTGCTGTGGTGGCAATTCATCCTTCTGGCAATGGCCCGCGAGCTCATTCCGGTCTCCAACATACCAATGGCTCGTTGGCGGTCGTTTTCAGATAGTCGTGGCATTTCAAGCACATGTACTGGGTGTTTTGTCTCAACGGTCTTTTTATACCGAGTATACTGACACAACGCGTACACATTTTCAGGGTCATAGCTGTTGGGAATCATGTTGCACGTGTAACTTTCATTGTTTTCATGCAGTCTGTACACAAACCCGTAGGTTGAATCATACATTTTCCATTCCAGCAGCCATTCGCTCTCTACCTCATGACAAACACGGGGAAAATCCATTTCCACACTTTTTTTCCCCAGCTTCTCGGCATCAGTATATATAATAGTGATGCGTTTTTAATGTGCTTCAGTATATATATATATATATATATATATATATACATATATATATATGTATATACATATATATATATATGTATATATATATATATATATATATATATATATTTATATATATATATATATAGGTATATATATATATATATATATATATATATATATATATATATATACTATATAATATATATATATATATATATATATATATATATATATGTATATATATAATTCACTGTTTACGCGTGTTTCATTCACGCGAATTCGAACTTATGCGCACCATGTTTCAGGTATTTTTGCTTTATTTACACACCAATCTCGAAGTTAAACGACCCGATGTGTAAATATTTTTACAGTATTTTATCTCCGCGCGAACGGTAGCACGAGAACTTAAATGTTTCTGGAGGAATTTTTGGAATGCATTCACTATTGCAGATGCATTTTCGCTAGTCAAGACTGCATGGAATGTAGTTCCGCAGCGATGCATGAACTGTGGAAACAAATTTGCCCATATTTATATCGTGACTTGGAAGGCTCTAGTGTCGATAAAGTTGTATCACAGCTGTTAATGATGGTATCAGAATGGTTTTAAGAGCTGGCTTATATAAAGTTGGCGAGAAGGAAATTAAAAATTTGCTTGAATCTCAGACGTAATAACTGAGCAATGAAGAGTTGGTGGCGCTAGAGAAAACTGATGAATGCAGTCAGCGACCCACAGCTTGACTGCTTGCGACAGGGTCAGTGAACCACAGCTGATCAAGACCCTACTCCACCTCAAAGTGGTGGTCCTGGAAAAAGGCTGCATCACTGCAGTCTGGCTGAGAATGTAGGGATCGAAGAGGGAAGGCAAACCCGGTTCCAAAAAATGCCGTGCTGAATTCCGATGTGTCGGCCGAAAGGTGCAAATATCGCAGCTCCGCTGGTAACGGACACAACGCAACCAACGTCCTTTTCAGGATGAACAAAGAAGAAGAAGAAGGTGGCGCTAGAGAAAGTAGTATGTAATGTACGCTACGGTTAGATTTCAGGAGGAGCGCAGTAGGAGCGGCAGGAGGTGCATGACTTTTTATATAAGGAAATACTCATTGCGCAGGTGGAGCATCAGGCGGAGGAACGTGACTTTTTATATAGTAATATATTAGTTCGATAATGGCGTGTTGTATTTAGACTATATATTACAACATTTAGACATATATTATGACTTTTATATAGTCCGCAGGCGCGTGACTTTTTATATAAGGAAATGTGGTGGAGGAGCGTGGAGGAGGAGAGGTCTTGTTATATAGTAATATATAAGTTCAATAATGGCGGACGTGTTGTTGTCCTGGTAGTGCGTTGTTTATATAAAATATGTAGTTAGACGTGTATTTATTTTACAACATAGATACAAAGGTTTATAAATAGAAGTATATAGTTAAAGAGCTCTTTTAAAAGAATACTTGTGTTAAAGAGGAAAATATAAAAATCGATAACGGCGGCTTAGTTTACTAAGGGTTTTGTTTAAGGGAGCGGGGTATTGTTTTTGTGCTGGCGAGGGTTACGATGTATAGTGGGGTGTAGGTTAGGGGGGATTTTTTGGCGAGGGTTACGATGTATAGTGGGGTGTAGGTTAAGGGGGGATTTTTTGGCGAGGGTGACGATGTATAGCGGGTGTAGGTTATGGGGAATTTTTGTGGGATGTTGTATTGTGTGTTGGTGGGTTTGTTTATACATATATACATACAATATATATAAAAAATATAAAAAATCGATAATAACGGAAAATTTAAAAAATCGATAATGTTGGATTAGGTTACTAAGAGGGTTTTTGAAGCGAGTGGAGCCTTTTTGCGCTGGCGAGGGTGACGATGAATGGGTGTAATGTAGCGGGCGGGGTTAGGTTAGGGGGATTTTTGTGTGATGTTGGGTGTGTTTGTTTAGACATATATACATATATATATATATATATATATATATATATATATATATATATATATATATATATATATATATATATATATATATATATATATATAAAATATAAAAAATCGATAATGACGGAAAATATAAGAAATCGATAATGTTGGATTAGGTTACTAAGAGGGTTTTTTGAAGCGAGTGGAGGTATTTTTTGTGCTGGCAAGGGTGACGATGTATAGTGGGGTTTAGTTGATGGTTGTGTGTGTGTGTATGACTCAGGAGTGCAGTGTTAGAGACTTGCTTATACCAGGGACAACATCTAGAGGTGGGAGTGAAGTGTTAGAGCCTTTACTAGGGCTATTTAGTTATATATTTATTTTACAACTATTTAGTTATATATTTATTTTGCAACATAGAAGTAAATAGTTAATGATCTCTTTTAAAAGAATACTTGAGTTAAAGAGGAAAATATAAAAAATCGATAACGGCGATTAGGTTACTAATGGGGTATGTGAATCGAGTGGAGTCTTTTGTGCTGGCGAGGGCGACGACGCATGGGTGTATTGTGGCGACGCATGGGTATATTGTGAGTAGTTGGCGGGGCTGCCGACTCGTGGAGTGTGTTGGGCTTGTGGTTTTTGTGTGTGTGTGATGTTGTATTGTGCCTGTAGTGTGTTTGTTTAAGGCGGGTGTGCCAGCATCGTGAGGTGGGAGTGAAGTATTAGAGACTTACCTATTTGAGTGCGTGTGTGTGTTCGTGTGTGTACATATGTGTGTTAGTGTGTGGGCACTCGCGTGCGTGGTTGTGTATCTGTGTGTGTGGGTGTGCGCGTGTGCGGGTGTGGTTGTGTGTGTGTTGGGTTGTAACAGGCGGGTGTACCAACATAGAGAGGTGGCAGTGACGTGTTAGAGACTATACTAGGTCTAGCATGAAGAGGTGGGAGTGTAGTGTTAGAGACTTGACTGTACTAGGGTTACCATGAAAAGGTGGGAGTGAAGTGTTAGAGACGTCACTATAGCAGGGCCAGCAGGAAGAGGTGGGGGTGAAGTGTTAGAAACTTGGCTATACCATTTTTGTGTAGATATTTTTGTGTGTTGTTGTATTGTGTATGACTCGGCATTGTGTTGTCTTTCTATACAATATTTATACAATATATATTTTACAGAAGATATTAATATGTATACACACGATATTTACACATACCATATTTAGACAGCATAGATAACATGTCATCACTTCTTTTGATGTACATCCAGTTGTTTGGAACAGTGGAAGTCATCTTAAGTGAGGTGTAAGTATCTGTTGTTATCACACCACCGCTTCAGTAAAGTATGATCGTGAGTGTCTGGTCCTTGGTTTTCCAAGTCTCTATATGAAGGAATACCAGTTTAAGCTGGTTTTTGAAACGTGTTCAGACTTTGTTTCGCGCTAGTCAGGGCATGATTATTGGAAAAACTAACCGATACTTGACGCGTTGTCGATGTTAAAATTTTTTTTCTTTTTGTGTATTTCATGCAAGTTTAGGTATAGGGACACTGTCCAAAAGTGATCTCATCAGAACGTTGTTATCTATGTGGATGAGTTGTAGTCTTGTTACAAACAGTAAGCTGATTTAGAAGTAGCTTTAACATTTTTATTGGAAGGAGTTGTGCTTGTACCCTTTTACACGAATATAACAACCGATTTGTTCCAAAACCTTCTGTCTTAGATTATATCAAAAACAGAATTCTCTCTCACAGGCGCAGTCCGCATGAGTGATCGCTAATTTCAGAGCTCGCGCGAGCGGTTTTGTTCCACAATGGTCGGGAGCCGTTATCGATATGTACTTTACCATGTTCGTTACAAAGAAACGATGTTTAATTACTCGCAGGTGGGTATGAATAATTAATTGTGTATAAAAAAAAAGTCTTGTGACTGAGTGAGTAACGATGGTTCTCGTGATGTTACAACCAGACTTGTGTATTTTGTTCGCAGGGATTCTCACGTTCTTGAATAAAATTACTACGTGTGAGTGTAATTTAAATCTATTCACCCCAATGACCATCTAGTGCTATGTAAGTCACCCTGCACAAAACCGTAGTCTCCAACATAAAAAATAATGTCAAACGCTGGACAAGGCCAAATAGACAGTTTTATTGAACACAACCGTAGAGATACATGGCACAGGCAGACTAGTTTTTGGTACCAACTAGATCCTCCTTAGTGTTGCAGTCTGTAATGCGAACAATCTCGAGGCCAGTTTCAATCATTTTTTAATAAAGTTCAAACACGATCTTTTACCCTCCCTTGTTTTGGAACCAGATCGATGACCCGCACAAAACATTGCGTGTAAATTTCTGTTCACGTCACTAGGCCAAAACACAATCGAGCAATAGTAGAAATTTATAGAAGAAACATTCCTTCGTTCGTGTGTTCGAATCCCAGCGACTTAAGGTTTCAGTTTTTTCATACGGGCGACATCTGGTGATAGGTTTTATATTGTCTCCCAAGCGAATCATATATGCGGCGACCACGGAAATGTAGTACACTAAATAAATATAACTAAGTATTTGTTCCAGTTATCAAACGGGTATCTACGTTTGTCCTGCAATTTTCAAACTTTAGTATAAGCTTTTCTTCCAAACACCAAAGATAGTCCCAAAATTTTCTCCCAGGCCTGCGCAAAGGGTCCAATCTTAGGTAAATAGATCAACTGTCAAATACTTATTTAAAAATTTCTCCCCCTTGGCAAACAAATTTCTTCCCCTTGTCAAAAAAAAATTTCTTCCACTTGTCAAAAAATTTCTCCCCCTTGTCATACAAATTTCTTCCCCTTGTCAAACAAATGTCTTCCCCTTGTCAAAAAAATCTCTCCCCCTCCCCCTTGGCAAACAAATTGGGGAGTAACGTGTTAGAGACATGTGGATGTGTTGTAGTCTTGTTACAACCAACAAGTAACACAAATACAGAGATATAAAAACCAACAAACGTTTTTTGGTGGTGAGCTTGACGTGGTCTGCTTTCAACGGTTGATTTTTTTTTCAGAAGGACGGTCTTGGTCTCAGACGATTTATGATGGTCCACTGGTTATAACGTGAGGTGATAGAAAGGTGCCCGTAAGGTGATAGAAAGGTGCCCGTGAGGTGATATAAATTTACCCGTGAGGTGATAGAAATATGCATGTGAGGTGATAGAAATGTACCCGTGAGGTGATAGAAATATGCATGTGAGATGATAGAAATGTGCCCGTGACGTGATAGAAATGTGCTCGTGAGGTGATAGAAATGTGCCCATGAGGTGATAGAAATGCACCCGTGAGGTGATAGAAATATGCCTGTGAGATGATAGAAATGTGCCCGTGACGTGATAGAAATGTGCCCGTGACGTGATAGAAATATGCCTGTGAGGTGATAGAAATGTGCCTGTGAGGTGATAGAAATGTGCCTGTGAGGTGCTAGAAATGTACACGTGGGGTGATAGAAATGTGCCCGTGAGGTGATAGAAATGTGACCACCGGTTTTGGTAGGAAACTTTAGATATGACTCACCAAAGTATTTTCGCACGTGTAACAAAAGCTGGCCTCGGTAAAAAGTTACAGTTGCGGCCTTCAGCCCGCTCTCCAACGGTTTAAGCATGTCATCACTTCTTGTTACGTACACTCAGTTGGTGGGAACAATGGAAACCACCTTCAACGAGGTATGCGCGCTAGTGTCTGTCAGTATCACACCACCTCTACAGTAAAGTATGACCATGAGTGTGTGGGGGTGTGTGTGTGAGCGCTCGCGTGCGGGGTTGTGCGTCTGTGAGTGTGTGTGTGCGTGCGTGCGTGCGGGTATGGTTGTGTGTGTGTGTGTTGTATTGTATTGTGTTATGTGTTGTTTACTTATACAACAGTTATACGTACATATTGCAATATATATTTTACAAACAGTTATAACATCTAGAGGTGGGAGTGAAGTGTTAGAGACATGACTAGGTCTACCATCGAGAGGTGGGAGTGAAGTGTTAGAGACATGACCAGAGCCTGCAGCGAGAAGTGAGAGTGAAGTGTTAGAGACTTGACTAGGTCTAGCATCGAGTAGTAAAATCTACTCACCCCTATGTCCATCTAGTGTTATGTAAATGATCCGTACACAGTCGAGGTTTCCAACATAAAAAATAATATCAAAGGCCTGGTTGGACAAGGCCAAATAGACAGTTTTATTGAACACAACCGTAGAGATATATGTCACAGGCAGACTAGATTATGGGGCCAACTAGATACTCCTTAGTGTTACAGGTTGCAATCGGGAAAATGTCGAGGCCAGTTTCAACCATTTTAAGAAAACCCAACACGCACGTGCTTTTTACCACTCGTTGTTTTTTTTTTTCTTAACCAGCGGCACTTGGGCTTTCAGCCCTTCGGCCCAATGACATGTCATTACGAGGCTGGGGAACCTGAGGACTTTCCTTCGAACCCGGTCAGGAGCTTCGCTCTTTCCCATCCACAGAGGGTTTATCACAGGAGCCGTTCAGGTCATTCAGTCAAATTTCCGGCCGTAAACATTTCTTCAAACGCTGACGCCCGGGTTTGAACCATAAACACCTGGTCGCCAGTACAACGCCGAAGCCATTACACCAGCGCAGCTCCCTCCACTCGTTGTTAAACTCGATCGATGGTCTGCGCTCACGAGGAAAACATTATCAAATGTAATCGATGATTGAGTCATACTGTTTGTAGTCGGTTAGGGTGGGTGCCGTCAGCGCTAAATATAGACTATCGGAAACAAGTTTATCTGCTAGTCGCCAAACATCTCTGCAAAGGCGACCATCTTTCATGCGAATAATATGACCAAGCCAGCGTAGGCTTTCCTGTCTCAGCCGGGTATACAGACTTTAAAGGCCAGCCCGTGAAAAGACCTCGACATTTGTCACTTTATCTTTCGTCGAAAGCCCGAGGAGGTGGCGCAGACACGGTAGATGGAAGGTATTGAGCCTTCTTTCTTGCTTAGCATATATTGTTCAGGTCTCACTGCCATATAGAAGTAAGCTGATGATACAGGCGTTATATACTGCAGCTTTGGTCATCGTTGCGAGTTTGGAGTTTCCCCAAAAGCGTGATGTGAGGTAGGCAAAGGTAGCTGCAGCTTTGTTAATGAGACTAGCAATTTCTGTGGCCAGAGAGAGTTTGTCATTGATAAATTGAATCCCTCAACACAGAAAAATCTTAGTGAAATATAATGCCGGACTTAGCAATTAAATTACCCAAGAGGCTATTATAAATATTTACCGCAACACAAAATGACTATCTCCAATCCAAAAAAACTAAGAAATTCTACTGTTATAATGGATCTAGAATATCGAAGCTAGACGTCTGAAAATATGTGGGTACTAGATAAGCTGAGTTTGAAAGCTGGAATATATATATATATGAAATAGACAAAAAGTCGCCGACCAGTGTGAGACATAACACCTTTGGGGAATTTTGTGGTCAAATTTTGAATCAAAGTTAATTTTGCCACCTTTTGCCGACCGCCAGACCCCGGCAGCGAGCAAACTGTCTATTGATCTCCGCTCACCTGTAGCCAATTACATTCACGAACGAACGGTGAGGGGGGGGGGTAACTGTGATTGATTATCTCCCCTTTTCTCTTTCTACGTGCATCTATCAAAAGGTACAACTTTTGAATTATCGCTCTTGATTCTACAAATATACGACCCGTCCCCTTTCTCTGCACGTGAAACGGTCTGATTTTAAACATTCCTAGTGCCTGTAAGACAATATAGAAAAGAAAAAAAATTATGCGTGGCTAAATTATGAATGAGACAGATGAATGAATCGAAGTTTGGGGTACTGCCTTAACCAAACGTGCATAACTAATAAGGAAGAAAAGGTGGAAAACATGTGGAAGCAAAAATGTGTAGATATCATGTAATATATTTACATACTTCTGTCACAGTACGTTCCCGCTTGAAGATATGAAACCATTCATGTCTACTTTATGGAAATAGAGTACCTGTATCCGTAGCTTCCAGGTGACTGTTTTCTTCAATCTCATTTTCCTCCTCCTTTGTTGTCCAATTCCTACTCATGAAGTCTGCCACAACGTTTTCTTTCTCTGGAATGTATTCCGTGTGCGTTTGAAAGAGTGTCGCCGAGTTTGACATCGTTGAAAGATTCCGTGTGTTTGAGTGGAAATTCCCTGCAACTATTGTCATCTTCGTCAACTTCGGTAGCTATGGCGACCGCCAGCAGATGGTCGGAGGACGGCACCGGTCTTTCCAAGTATTTCTTTAAAAGATTTACATGGTAGACCTTCTCCTTTCCTTTAATAGAGATCTGACAGTTAGTTCTCGGGAACTTTTTCAGGACGGTAAACGGCCCTTGCCATCCGATACGTAGTTTGTTGTTCCCGGTTGGGAGTAGCAACAAAACTTTCTCTCCTAGTTGCAATTCTCTTTCATTCGCGGTTATTTTTGTATCGTTTAGCGTGCCTTGCGCTTGCTCGCTTAAGGTTGGTCATTGCTAGATCCCATCCTAGTTTTAACCATTCCTTTAATTCCGACACATATTTACTGGCTGAGACGACTGTCTCCTCAGCCTTCTAGTCTGTCAGGGACCGAAGTAAGGCTTCTGGCGGCCCCTTTATAGGTCTGCCAAATAACAGAGTAGCTGGGGGAAATCCTGTAGAGGAATGTGGGACTTCCCTGTAGGCGAACAAGGCTGCAGGAATAAAAAGGTCCCAATCTTCAGGTTTCTAGTATAGTGGCCCTAGTATCGTGACACGTCTCTTTCACTCCCACCTCTTGATGCTAGACCTAGTATAGTCAAGTCTCTAACACTTCCTTCCCACCTCTTCATGCTAGACCTAGTATAGGCAAGTGTCTAACATTTCACTTCCACCTCTACATGCTGTGCCTGGTATAGTCAAGTCTCTAACACTTCACTCCCACCTCTCGGTGCTGGTCCTCGTATGGTCAGGTCTCTAACACTTCACTCCCACCTCTTGATGCTAGACCTAGTGTAGTCAAGTCTCTAACACTTCACTCCCACCTCTTGATGCTAGACCTAGTATAGTCTCTAACACTGCCCTCCCACCTCTAGATACTAGACCTAGTATAAACAAGTCTCTAAAACTTCACTCCCACCTCTCGCTGCTGGCACTCCTGCCTTAAACAAACACACCAACGGCACAATACAACATCACCCAAAAATCCCCCCTAACCTACACCCGCAACCTACACCACAATACACCCATGTGTCGTCACCATCGCCAGCACAAAAAGACTCCCCTCGCTTCAAAAACCCTCCTAGTAACCTACTAACCCATCATTATCGATTTCTTTTTATATTTTCCGTCATTATAGATTTTTTATATTATATATGTATATATATATATATATATATATATATATATATATATATATATATATATATATATATATATATATATATATATATATATATATATATATATATATATATATATATATATATATATAGTATGTATATATGTATAAACAAACACACCAACACACTACCGGCACAATAAAACAACACACGAAAATCCCCCCTAACCTACAACCGCCAGCTACAGCCCAACATGCATCGTCACCCCCGCCAGCGCAAAAAGCCTCCACTCGCTTCAAAAACCCCCTTAGTAACCTACTAATCCAACATCATCGATTTGTTTTTTATCTCCGTCATTATCGATTTATATATATATATATATATATATATATATATATATATATATATATATATATATATATATATATATATATATATATATCTTCTTCTTCTTTGATCCTTAGCCACCGACCGTCAAAGCAGTCAGTGGCCATCACGCCAAGTGGCGTCTTGTAGGGCAACAACAAAATGATTCCACTTTGCTCGGTCGGTGGCCATCCTTCGTACAGTGCCCCAACTCTGGTTCATTCTTTGCACCTCAGCCTCCACAGTCCTCCGCCAGGTTGTTTTTGGTCGGCCACTCTTTCGTTTTCCTTCAGGGGTCCAAAGCATAGCTGTTCTTGTGATGGCATCGGGGTCTCTTCTGAGGACATGACCGACCCAGCTCCAGCGTCTGCCAGCTATGATGGTGTGCATGTCCTCTTGCTTGCTACGAGTAAGCAGATCTTGGTTAGTGATGGTATTTGGCTAAAAGATTCGGTGAATTTTTCTTAGGCATGTTGTGTGAAAAGAGGACAATTTCGACATTTCCTTCTCTGTAACTCTCCAGCATTCCGCACCATAGAGAAGCACAGAAAACACACAGCTCTGATATAATCTTAATTTTGTGCTTGTGCTGTATTGGGAGGACTTCCAGATGTTGTTTAGGCTAAAGAAGGCTGTTCTTGCCTTATTCATTCTGATGTTGATGTCTTTGCCTGCCCCGCCGTCTTGTGTTACTATGCTTCCTAGGTATGTGAAGGTATCTGTCGGTACCAATTGCTGATTCCTTACTGATATGGGCTCAGGGTTGCTCACATTGAGCGTCATGACCTCAGACTTCTTTAAATTGATATTCAAGCCCACCTGCTGGCTAAACGTATTAAGTCTATATATATATATATATATATATATATATATATATATATATATATATATATATATATATATATATATATATATATATATATATATATATATATAAACAAACACACCAACGCACTACCGGCACAATACAACAACACACAAAAATCCCCCCTAACCTACAACCGCCAGCTACACCCCAACATGCATCGTCACCCCCGCCAGCACAAAACGACTCCACTCGCTTCAAAAACCCCCTTAGTAACCTACAAATCCAACGTTATCGATTTTTTATATTTTATATATATATTGTATGTATATATGTAATATGTATAAATACACAAAACATAACAACACGCCCGCCATTGAACTATGATAGGACAACAGGGCGCAAGCTGATCCTCAGATAAAGTCACCCCGGCTAAAATATATTGCTTTATAAAAAGTCATGCTCCTCCGCCTGACGCTCCTCCACCTGCATCGATCGGAGTATTTTGTTATATAAAAAGTCCTCTCCTCCACCTGAATGCGACCTGTAAACAACATGACCTACTACTACTGTGGACCGAGCAATTAATTTATAATGAGGGCCAGAAACGAAATCAAAAGCCAGACTCGCTTTGGGGTGGGGGCGGGGGGTGGTCTGAGCGAACAATAATAAGACTACGGCCGCGATAGAAGAGTTTAAAATAAAAACTAACGTTCGTGTAGCCGGTAAGAATAGAAAAATTTAAAGAGTTAGGCCAGGAGAGGGGCTGGGATGGATGGAAGATTCAAATTTACTGCCAATTCGCGAAAGTCCTCCTGACCATAAAGCTCCTGTCTATGTTAAGATATTCTTCAAAGATCATAAGGCAGGGTTCAAGAAGTTGGAAAGTCTCCTTTAATCGTTTCACTGTAAGTTCGAGGCGTGGTGGTTGCCGCGTCTACTTCTTCCTTGGTGGTCTTCTCTAATAGTATATAATGTACGCTACGGTTAGATTTCAGGAGGAGCGCAGGATATTTCACTAGGTTTTTGTGCTAATTGACTAGCGAATTAAAACAACATAGAGCTAACTTTTTAATTTAATTACTTGCTATTAACTAGTAAGAGATATTTTGGTCAACTAGTAAATGCACTGTTCATTATGAGTACTGTCGTGAAACGAGTGTGTGTAACCCCACTACTTTGTTAAATCATTATGTCGGGATACAAATTTGCCCCAGCCAATCAACGCACAGTTGCTGAGCCGGAATAAATTACAAGAAGTTACGCCAGGAAAAAAACTTAAGCCCTGTTTTTTTTTTGGATGTGGGTCGCGGCCATCTTGTTCACGTAAGATGGCGGAAAAAACAGAATAAAATTAGGCTGTACGACGCTTGGGACTAAACTGCAGGAAATCAATCAGCTTGCCCCGCCAGGAACCAACCAAAAGCTTTGCTTAAGCATTCATCTACCTATATAATCGGGCGAGATTTTATGCAAAAGCACGCAACCCGACACGAAGCCAGAGAGACGACCGACTGAATATGAGGAGCTGTCAACTTTGATTTATAGCTTACCTGGAGTGCATTGACCTTCAGCCTGCTTCACTAAGTCGAGTCGAAACCTGGCCGGTTTAAAAAAATCTTAGAGGGTAAATATAATTCACTATAAACTGGTAGGAAAATAGGGACAGCAGGTCTATAAAGTTGGTATTTGTTGTGTGTCATTTATAATACCTACACCTGTATATATTTAATATATTTTTGTTCACTATGAATGTATCAGGTTACTGATTGTATTTTGGGGCATTAGGCATAAGGATTGTATTTCCTGATATGGATTGATGAAGACGAAGACTAATAGGACTCATACTTCAACCTATTGTCTCCTATAACTTCAATCTATTATCTCAAACCAACTGAAATATAACCAAAACCGTCCTTGTTAGGACTCAATCTATTGTCTCCTTTAACTCAATCTATTGTCTCCTATAACTTCAGTCTATTATCTCAGATAAAACCAACTGAAATATAACCAAAACAGTTCTTGTTAGGACTCAATCTATTGTCTCCTATAACTCAATCTATTGTCTCACATAACTTCAGTCTATTATCTCAGATAAAACCAACTGAAATATAACCAAAACAGTCCTTGTTAGGACTCAATCTATTGCCTCATCTAACACCAATCTATTGTCTCCTATAACTCCCACCTGATATATCACCAAACAGTCCTCGTCTCATATACTCCTATCATTAGAACATAACAATATTGTTAGGATATATGTTACCAGCTTGTATAGCACTTGTCAGAGAGGGCCTGGTATATTATAGGGGGAAGGAAATGGTTGTATCACACCTAGTTGTACATATTATTGGATGTATTCATGTATTGAATTTATATTATGGGATGTATTCATGTATTGAATGTATTCATGTATTGAATTTATGTTATTGGATGTATTCATGTATTGAATTTATATTATTGAATGTATCCATGTATTAGTTTATCAGAAAGAATGTTTTGCAAGTAGACACCTGTCTTGTCTCGCTATTGCTAAATCATTCTGAGCCATGTTGTCATTCATCCTACATGCAGACACCTGATACACGCTCATTTCACCCACACTAGAAATAGGTGGGCTTGAGGACAGAAATTAGCCCCTATTTTTACTTGTTACAGGTTTTATTCGTGTCATCAAAACTGAGATCGTGGGTCGTCAATCCAGCTGCCTGGAACTCCACAGTAGCATAGAGATTGCACAGAAATTATATATATATATATATATATATATATATATATATATATATATATATATATATATATATATATATATATATATATATATATATGTAAATCATTTGTAAACTTACAAATCCATTACATTCCATTTTCCAACATTCACCCTTCAGCACAAGAGTTGATAGTGTATATACTAAATAAATAATAAGGAAATTGTATTTGAAGACTTGTCAATTTTATCATTGTTAAGTAAAATCTGTTTCCTTGTCTTAATATCACAGTTAGTTACACAGCGGAGGTGGCAATTTATTTCGGTCTCCTCTCTACTAATTTTTCGAGATCAGATCATTCACAGCCGTAACTAATTTGTGATACCAGTAGTTCTCTCAGACACTGGGACTTCACCACTTTCTGCAGAAATTCTATTTCTGTAATTGTCAGTACTATACTGATCCTACAGCCAAATAAAAACCTCACGCCACAAGTACTGACGAAATAAATATTTATTTCTAATTCATTATGAGCAATTTTATAAATGACGATCGCTTATTTCACGGGTTTTTTGTTAAACGATAAATAAGATATACACTTGTGTTTTTCTAATTTAAATTTAATAGCCGAGTGGATATTAAATTATTCCTCTACGCGGGTTATTTTTAGGATGTAATACTGATTGTGGTTAAATGTTGCATTTTTCTTCCTATAATTCTAGTACGGGTCACAACCCAAAACCTACCAGCGGCTTCAAAATAAATCTGTGAAAACGGGTCTAAGTACAATAGACGCCAAACAAATATTCTTAAGCACCCAGCGGGTCTTTGGGGTTTACCTGTTCGGCTCCTTTCTTGGTTTACCCAGAAAGAGGGAGAGTACCAACAAAAGACAATAAGAATAATTGTAACTGGACCTATAGCTATCCAGATTTTCTTTTTCCATTTTCATCTACATTCAGCCCGCTGTGGCGAAGAATAGCAAATTTAACATTACCTGCCTACCGACCACTTGTGTTGTGGCAAGGATTTATCATGAAGAAAAGATTTATCTACCTGACATTCTATTTTACTATCGAATATTTCAAGCTACTGTATACTGTGACTATTTTGATCTCGAAGTTGTGTTTCATACCTGGACTAATTGCTGTGACGTGAACAGAGTCATTAAAACAAAATAACAAAATAGGCATTCATCAAATAAGAGGATTAAACAGTCATTTGAAGAACTGGGGCTTATCTTGCCAAAAGAACCGACACTGAATATGTTACCTGGAGCATGGAGATATGTTCAAGCTGTTGTCAAACACTTATTCGGTAATCGAGAATGAAATGTGATCACATGTTTGTTAGAGCGAGTGAAAGCAGGGATGAATAATTCTTATATTGTATAACAAATATACTCACTTTGGGTTTTTTCTTCTTATGTTTGCTAATACTGTTCATTTTCAGAATAAACTAACTAGAAACTCTGTTTTTTACAGTATAGTCAAATTCTATACCATAGCGCTAATCTTTTGACCTTTTGGGGGGTTAAGTAACTTCTTCTTGTGGGAACTTGTCTCAATAGAGGCGATTGCGCTTATGTGTCTATTCCTTTATTAATTCTGTAACCTATGATTTTTACATTCTGATATTTCGATAATAACTGTTGGGAAGTTTCTTTATGGTAAATAAAAGTAATATAAAAACTTAATTACCTGTGTCGGTCAGCTCGTCCCAATATCCCTATTCCATTAATATAGTTTCACGTTTGTGCGTCTAATTATCGTCACTTATCTGTGTGTGTGTATGTGAGTGGTTGATATATATATTAATATATATAGAGAGATATATTGTCTGATGAATCAAATTTCTGTTGTAGAGATAGGCTGGACTAGAGTATCTTCTCAATCCTGGGACAGACTCTACCTTTCACCATTTCGCTAGTGAAATCTATTTCTTTACCTTACCTTTCACTGAGTCACCACCTTTTTCAGTTCTATTTAGACGGGACCAAAATATATCTTAAATACCTATCTAAAATCTACGACAGTGATCATCGACCAGTCTCTAAGCTGGAAGTCACATGTCTATTTCACAGCCAACAATATCTCACAAATATTATTTCAACTCTCAAAAATCAAACATTTTGTATGTCCGCACTCTAGACTTATATTCTATTATGCACATATTCAAAGTATCCTTTCTTATTGCTCCAGTATCTGCAGTCGCTGTAGATTTTCGTTTTTGAAACGTCTAGAGTGCCTACATAAAAGGGCGCTACGACTTGTTTGCTTGAATGATAACATTCCCAGTACTCAGCTGTTTTCACAGCTGAATATTCTTCCTCATAAAAAATTCTTCCTCTTCCAAGATCTCCTGTTTTTGCATCAAATTTTACATGGCCCGAACACCTTCATACTTGCAAAAGTTCTTTCGCTTTATAATTACTGCTCATATTTAATACGCGGCGACCTACTTTTGGACCTCGCAAAACCTCGAACTGACCTCTTCCGAAGTTGTTTTAGTTATGCAGGTGGTTTAGTATGGAATGCTTTGCCCAAGCCTGTCAAAACCGATAATTACACCTCATTCAAAGACATGTGCATTCACATGTCATGAAATCTTATACACACATTTAACGACAATTCTGTTTCAGTTATTTCAACGTTACCATGAGCATTTACTTGTCAATGTAATATTTTCAATTTTAATTTGAACTTTTAATATTAAGTATCTTTATTGTTTGACACCTCTCTCTCTTTCTCTCTCTCTCTCTCTCTCTCTCTCTCTCTCTCTCTCTATCTCTCTCTCTCTCTTTATCTCTATCCCTCTCTCTTCTCTATGTGCATGAATGACTATGAGTAAATGTACTTGTGTGTGCTCAGTTACTGAAAGTGATTACAATATTAAATAATTGTGACTGAAGTTATTAATATTTTAATTTTAATTTGTAAAGATTTGAAAATTGTATTGCAGGGCAGAAATATAAAAAGGCAATTATGCCTATTTCTTTACCCTGATGAAATACAGATTTCGTTCGTTCGTTCGTTCGTTCCTACTACCTTTACCATTACGCCAGGCAGCAGAAAAACTCGAAGAACTTTGTGAGGTGAAATTACCTTTATCTCTCACATTGTAAGGTGAAAGTATTTGTATCTCCCACTCTGTCACCTTAATCACTCACTAATGAATTCACTCCATTACTCCCCCACTCACTAAATCACTCCCCCATTGCACTAATTACTTTCTTTATTTGCTCCTTCGCTTTCTCAAACATAAACATTGACTAGTTGACTCACACCCTCAGTCATTAACTTGGTCATTCACCTACCCGCTTCTTCACTCACACCTTCTTACAATCATTCAGCACTTCATTGACTTGACCCCAGCACATAAATCATACTTTCTCCCTTTACCAGAAAGCCAGTTCAGAATGACTCTATCCTGATCACTTCAAAGGTTCATTCCTTTTTATTACCATCGATCACTCCATCTTCCATTCCTCCTCGACCTTCTTCTCTCGTACAATTACCACCATTATATTTTCAACTCCGATGTCTACATCCACGACTGTCTCATCTCAATCTCCCCCACATTAGTTTGCTAAAACTGGTCTTAATGCCATTAGAACGACCACCAGAGGTCAAGGATGCTCTCAGCATTTAGCAGCCTGACAGTACCAGCCCTTTTATAACATGAACACGCCCGGGTAGAGAATTGGTGCTGGAGTGACAGCGGTATCTGTTACTGTAAACATTTCAAAATTGCAGCGTTGGAGTGTTTTTTTTCTCTTCTGAGCGTGCATCGCTCCATGATGAAGTGAGAGACGTGGGGCGTAAAGGCAAGTGGTACGTGTAGAATGTTTGTGAATGAAGGGTTAGAAGTATGACGTGTATGATCTACTATAAAAAAAAAAGTGAAACTGAGTGCTCCAGAATGATTGGATGATAAGTGTTGACAGTTGTAGCAGATTGAGGTCCGGTAATGACGTGGAAGAGGATGACTTCGCCAGACATGATAATCTTCACGGCATGTAGCAGGTCTTGTAACTTCTAGTCGTTTAATTCAGTAGAAGATGTAGCGAACTGCACTCGTATCCTAACACTCATGCGTCTATCTATCTATCTATCTATCTATCTATCTATCTATCTATCTATCTATCTATCTATCTATCTATCTATCTATCTATCTATCTATCTATCTATCTATCTATCTATCTATCTATCTATCTATCCATCCATCTATCTATCTATCTATCTATCTATCTATCTATCTATCTGTTTGCCAGTCTGTCTGTCTGTCTGCCAGTCTGTCTGTTTGTCTGTCTATCTAAACCTGATAGATAAACTAGAGCTCTTTAATTCTATCTAAACGTGATAGATAGATAGATAGATAGATAGATAGATAGATAGATAGATAGATAGATAGATAGATAGATAGATAGATAGATAGATAGATAGATAGATAGATAGATAGATAGATAGATAGATAGATAGATAATGTATTAAATACGCCTTTTTCAATACTGGGATATCATGTAAATTGTTGGTATCATCACTGACATCTCACTCAGTGAGGTATATGGTGCCAAAGAGAGGTCGAATATTTCTAGGTCAAAGTTCATAACCTGTCTATGAACTGTTTGAGTCTGGAACTTGAAACTCGCCGCGTTGTTTTTAATGGAGAACTCTTAAGTGATTTTGCAGGGACAGGCGAGACAGGTGTGATTGGATGTTTATTTACTCGTTACCTACTTCCAACCCTCGATTTAGCGGAGTTTTAAAAAATACCAGAAGAAGAAGAAGTGGACTTGATGAGGATAAGGCACTGGCATTAGATACAACACGTATTAAGGAAATCAGATGATAGTACTGGTACAGCAAGGTAACAGAGATAGAGGGAGATTGTCTCCATTTCTCTTCTCCGTGTGTTTTCTGGTTTACATCTGCCTCTCTTATCTCAGGGTTCCAGAACCAAGTACTGCCCTTCAGTACCATCAACGTAACTCTCCAAGTGTGTCACGTGTCACCCATCACCAGCCGTCCTCCTCCTATCTCCCGCTCCACTGATGTCACAAGTATGACTATCGTCACCATTTATACACTGGGTACACCAGATTAATAGCCTCATAATACTAAATAAATATCTACAGGAACTACTGTTGCTAGGGCATGTGAAGTGTACTATGGCGCAGGTATCCTGCAAGGGGACCCAGTACATTGGTGGTTCAATGTTCCTTGTGGAACGATAAAAACACAGGACGAACAAGAATGTCATGTATTATTTTACAAACCTAGATATTGGCTCAGTTAAAAAAAAAAAATGTCAAAATGAAAGAAGATTAAAATAATAGTTAATATAGGCTTTGCTGAAAAGAAAGAAATACAAAAGGCTACAAACAAACAAACAACATTTTTCCAACTCCAGGAGTCTTGATAACAGTGGTTTAATTACGAAACATCAGATCTTCATTAGTTAATACAAATATTCAATCTTACTTCAGACTAGCTTCCGTCTGAGTGTAGAATCTTGTAGTCTAAGAATAACTTTAATTCTGGCACATATCGAACGTTTTTCTATCTCTCCCCTACCTCCCACTGCATTCCTTAACATAAAAGTAAAAAAAGGACAGAAAAGAGAAAGTCACCATCCACCTGGAGAGTAAATACGGTGTCTGGCATAAAGATTTATTGGTATTTCCTGGAATAATGCCGGAGAACTGCAATAGGTTATCTTGGAGAGAGAGAGAGAGAGAGAGAGAGAGAGAGAGAGAGAGAGAGAGAGAGAGAGAGAGAGAGAGAGAGAGAGAGAGAGAGAGAGAGAGAGAGAGAGAGAGAGAGAGAGGGAGGGTGCGCAATGTTGCGGTCTCAGATCAGTTCAATTCACTTTCAGAAGCTTCATTTTCAGCATCATCAATCAAAATACGTAATTGCCGCCGTAAGTTCTTGGTCGGTCGGTCGGACGGTCGGTCGGTCAGTCACACTTTGTACACCGTCATTTGCGCACTTTTTTTTATTTTCTAGAGAGTGCATTGACTTTCGACCACAGCTAAGGGGGTGCAACTGTGGTTGTAAGTTAGACAATAATTGTATTGTTTCCCCTTAGATGTACTCTCTCGAAAATAGAAAAGTCTGACGGTGTGCATTAAATCAACAGACAATCAAGATACTCTTCTGTAGTTTCATTCGGGAAACGGATTTAACTCATCATTTTTCTTTAAAATGTAGGTTTTTGGATTGTTTCTTCAAGACAAAATTTTAATTTAAAGTTTTGCAGACTTATTGTTATGGGTCAAAATGATAAGATGGCTAAAAGGAAGAGACGATTGCGTCATTCACAGCGAGCAAGCGAGACTATAGAAGAAGCAGCAATGTAATACGTGTAACAGAAACAACACACTATAATTAAAAACCTGCCAGTTTTGGCGGGTTGTTGCTAGTTATTACGTATTTGTCCATGTGACTTGGGTTAAATAAGAGGTTATACATATTGGAGTTTTTCACGGCCGTCAATAAATGATATATTCCTTTGCCTAACACTACTTGTGCCTAAATTAGTGACGCCACTGTTAAACCTTATAGAATGTGCGTCGGACAAACGAGAATTATTTAACCATTTCTTGTAATGGAAAAGAGGAAACATAGTTCTCACATATAATTTATGTAAAATTCTAAACAGGATGTTTATATTATTATCTCCAAGACTGAAATGCTGTTCTAGAATAGGTGTAATCTCCCGTCAAGCGATAACCATTTTTCAACTCATGCCACATCTATCTCCTGACTGACCAATTTGCACTGTTCAGTCCTAGCGAGTAAGATGCAGAACCAATTTATACATCGTTGTAGCATATTTGCAATTAAAAATAGCAGTTAAACATTACTAATTTAGTTTTGTATATGCATCTGTTGCAACGAAAGAACTACAGGACTGATTTTGATAATTTTCGTGTTTAAGACTTCGAAAAAAAGATGTGTTGACAATTTTTACATTTTATCCACAGCAAACCAGATAGATCACATGGTGATCGGTGGCAGATGGAGACGTGCACTGCAGGATGTGAGGGTGGGGGGAAGCGCGAATGTAGGAAGTGATCGTCGCCTAGTGGTGGCGAGACTGGGGGTGAGGCTCGGAGCTGCTGGACCGGTTGCGGTCGGACAGAGGGGATGCGACATCGCGAGACTGAAGGATCCCTTCGCCGATGGGGGGGGGGGGGGGGGGGGTGGTTCGTGGTCGACGTGGGGAGAAGATATCAGGGGCCAGGAGGGAGCGGAGACCGATAGTGTTGACCGGAGATTCGGCACCATCTCGGCGGTATACAGGGGGGGGGAGGGGGGTTGGCGGGTCATGCTTGGGATTCCAGGAGGGGGGGGGGGGCGCTGGATGGCGCCAGTTGCGCTGGGCGCCGTGGCGAAGAGAGAGGCTGGGTCTCCAAGGTTGGAGGCAGTGTGTGGTGGACAGTGCAGTCAGCTGGACAGGGAAGTTAAATGTCAGGCCCGTGCTGGCAGGGGGACATTTCTGGATGGCCTTGCGGGACGTGCGGAGGGGGCGGCGCTGGGAGATGAACGGAGCACAGTGTACAAAATGGCTAGGGTCATCGGTGGAGAGCGGGGTGCAAACAATGTTACATTAGTGAGAGATAGGCACGGAGGTCTCATCGCGGCAGTAGGGGTACAGGAGACGGGGTGGGCAGAGCATTTCAGAGAGGCTCTGAGTGGGGAGCCACCGGAGACGCAGTTGAATGTTCCTGGGGCTGGGGGTGATCTGGATGTAGATGCAGACATCCCGCGAGGGAGGGGGGGGGGTCATCACAGCGGTCGAAGGGTTGGGGAATGGAAAGGCTCCTGGTCATGATGACTTAGATGCGGAGCTATTTGGGACGGACCCAGAGCTGACGGCAGAGCTATTGGAACCACTGTTTGCACGGGTCTGGAGGGCGGGAACAGCACCGGCAGAGTGGAGAGATGGAATGGTTGTCAGGTTGCCCGGGGGGGGGGGGGGATCTTGCGGACTGCAATGATTGGAGAGGAGTGGCTCTTCTCTCGGTTCCCGGCAGAATGATGGGCAGGATAGTTATACGGAGAATCTCAGGGGCAGTGGACCACGGGCTGGGGAAGGGGCGGGCGGGGTTTAGAGGGAACGGGAGATGTGTAGATCATATATTTGCCCTCGGGGACATTGTGGAGCGGTGCTCGGAGTGGCAGGGACAGCTGTGCATTGATTTCGTTGATTTTGGGAGGGGTTTTGGCGGTATGCATAGGGACAGTTTATGGAAGGTACTGAGGGCTTGTGGAATTCCAGGCTGCATAGTGTCAATCATAAAGAGCCTTTATGCCAACTTTACATGTAGCATTTTGCAGAGCAACCTAACCTTTGAAGTGAAGACGGGGGTACGGTAGGGATGTCTCTTGTCAACCACTTTATTTTTGACAGTCGTGGACTGGGTGGTGCGCCGGGAGGCGGAGGGCAGTCCGGGATGAGTGGGATGGACTGCGTTTTCTGCATTGGAGGATCTGGAATGTGCGGATGGCATTGCGCTGCTGGCGCATTCACATCGACACATCCAGGAAAAAACGGATGGACTTAATGGGTGTGGCCAGCAGGTGGGCTTGGGCATCGGTCTGGGGAAGACGGGGGTCGTGACGCTCGATGTGAGCAACCCTGGGCCCATGTCAGTGGGGAATCAGCAACTGGAACAGACGGATGCCTTCGCATGCCTGGGATGCATGGTGGCGCCGGACGGCGGAGCGGGCAGGGACATCGGCAACAGGGTGGACGGGGCGAGAACAGCCTTTTTTTAGTCTAAACAGCATCTGGAGGTCCTCTCATTGCAGCACGGGCACAGAATTAGGATTGCATCAGAGCTGTGTGCTTTCTGTGCTTCTCTGTGGCGCGGAGAGCTGGAGAGTTGCAGAGAGGGAGGTGTCGAGATTGTCCTCTTTTCACACAACATGCCTAAGAACGGTTCTCCGAGTCTTTTGGCCGAATACCATCACCGGCCAAGATCTGCTTACTCGGAGCAAGCAAGAGGACATGCGCGCCGTCGTGGCTGGCGGACGCTAGAGTTGGGTTGGCCATGTCCTCAGAAGAGACCCCGATGCCATCACAAGAACAGCTATGCTTTGGACACCTGAAGGAAAACGAAAGAGAGGCCGACCGAGGGCAACTTGGCGGAGGACTGTGGAGGCTGAGATGCAGGGAGTGAACCAGAATTGGGGCACTGTACGAGGGATGGCCGCCGACCGAGCAAGGTAGAATAAATTTGTTGTTGCCCTACAAGACGCCACCAGGCGTAATGGCCACTGACTGCTTTGACGGTCGGAGGCTAAGGATCAAAGAAGAAGAAGAATCTGATTTAAGCGTACATCCCTTTTAGTACTGTAGATTTAATATCGGAACTGTATTTTTTTAACGTTTGTTAACTAGTCTCTTTTTGTTTTCTTTGTTTAACTTGGGGTAAACATCAATTTATGATAGCTATTTTAAGAACTCACGTGATTTCACACATCATGGATATTGCATGGCCTACTTTCCAGTTTGTTTTATCACAAGAAGGCTTATCGACCATTGCACGTTAAATATTGCAAACGTTTGAAATATGGTTTGTAGAGTCAGATACAAAAAACGAAATGTCTTAATCACGAAAGCGGACCCTTGTGTTACTTTATGCAAGCTTTTTTATTTCTGTTGATTGTTTCTTATCGATGATTATTGTAAAACTACGAAAGGATCTATTTGAGCTCGGAATTGCTAGTCTTGTGAATATTTGAGAAATGTCCCCAGTGAACTAGCTATATAATAAAATAAAATGCCTTTATCGCTACAAAAGCGTTTCGCTGCAGCATTATGCTCAATGTTGCGAGAATGTGGTTCTTTTGCCGGTCCCAAAAAATCTAGCTGCAGGCAATATGGTCTTAAGTAAGGAATATTATGAACTTGGAAACACGAGATCAGTAACTGTCTCGCTACAAATGCATAGTACATGTTGGGAGATCACTGTTTAAAAGAAGTTTTAAATTATAACAACCAAAACTTTCATAAATGTCTGCTTGCGTAGAATAGAAGGATTGAAATGGTATGACAAGATCACTAATGTGAAACGGATGACAAGAACCAGAAAAGCGCCAGTGGAACAAGAGATGAGAAGAAGACGTTATTGATGGATAAGACACATAATAAAAAACTTATTGATAGCATTACCAGGCAGTCCTTGCTTTGGAATTATCAGGGTAAGAGAAATAGAAGGAAACCAAAGAACGCATGGAGTAGAGAACTGCAGACAGACATGATGATGATGAATAGGACATGGAAATACCATGATCTAATGACACGGGACAGGAATATGTGTCATACGTTTGTTGAAGGGCTGTGTCCCTGGTGGAGATAAAGGGTGATGATGGTGATTCTATCAGGGTGATCGTTGGCAGCATTCTACTAGGGTGTCGTGTGAAATTCTAATCCACATATATAAATTAAAACGTAAATGTAAAGCCTAACAAATAAATTTAATAAAAGGAAAGAAGAATGGTAAAGAACAGTGCTGTCACAATGACTGTACTCGAAATCCCCCTTGTTTTCTCCTTCGTCTGCAAATTGTAACGTTTCACGTTGATAGTAAAAGCCTACTGCTTCAATACCCGCTTTCTACGATAAAACGTGTACTGCCTTTCTAAGAAAAACCTTGAGATACGCAAGCTGACCTATATTTAATATTCCATTCATGTCATTTTATACACTAAGTTACCATAAACGAAAGACAGATGGACTAAGGAAAGAAAGAAAGGGAGGGGCTGAAAGCCGGAACGCAGGCAATACTACCACAGTCTCGCGATACACAATTACTACCAACACGCGTGTAAGGCCACAAGCACTAGCTTTTTTTCAAATCGACAGTGATAAAAAACACTACCCATACGAGTTAGGTTTTAAAAACCTGAAAAACGCTTATTAGGAAACATGACATTATACTGGTTTACGTTTGAAAACATTACAGTACCCAGACACCACATCGTATTCGAAGTGAACAGGAGGTAGAAGAAAATGCATATTTTGGACGCAGCCCCTTAGCCCCATTAAATTTATACATTTGGGTTCCTTAGGACTTGCTGACAAAGAATATGTTAAACGTTACGCAAATAGTCTAGGAATTAACAAATTATAACCAAAATACAATAGTGAGGGATGTCAGACAACACCAAAATCAGAATCGCTCAGTGGCAGATTTTCACACCACCATTGTACGGGAAATAGGCTGACATGTTACCTCCTATTTGATTGGCGGAAAGTAAATGTAAGGCTAAACACGATTAGTCGGACTATAAATACTACTTCTTTGTTGCTAGGGGAAACAGTAGTAGGGTACTTTTTTTCAAACGCTTGTGTAAACATGGCACGATTGGTTAGACCCGCCAATATAGTCAATCAGAGGCGTCAGGTCAGCACCACATTTTCAAATAAACTTACTAAAGAACCAGTGCGTTGAGCGCCAGTGCATATTTTTCTAAATAAAAGCCTGGGACATCGGCAGATCGAAATTGTGCTATATTCATTGCCAGTCAACGTAACTGTGTATTATTCCATGAATTGTGGTAAGCTTGAAATATTTGATATCTTTTAATGAAAATTGAATGTAAATTGATAATTTATGTCTGTATATATGTGTGGTTCAGTAGCGAACATGAGGTAAAGCCTATATAGTGCTCCAACCTGAACAGAAGGTGTCGGAGGAAAGTAAAACTACATGGAATTGCCAAACAGTACACTGACACCTATCTTATTGACTAGAAAGAAATCATGCCTGAATTGCAGAGGCGTAGTAACCATTAGGGAGGAGTATACTGGTGAAAATTGTTTCAGATGAAGATAGCAGTTGGCCTACCGCTCTGAACTCAGTGTTTGTTATGTATTGTGTTCAGTCTGGAAATTTATTATAAATTAGTTCTGAAATAGGAGGTACAACCTTCTTGTTTCAGGGACCGTGGTCCTAAAGTTATTGAGCAGCACCTGGTCTGAGCTTTGCTGAACCTAGAGGCTGACAGCATACTCCTGGGTCCAGATAGTGACCAGTGAGGTGTCTACAGAACACAGGGAGGCTATCGAGCAGAGGAGTCTTTTCCTGCCGCCATCACGAAAGATAAGCGTCTGTGGCCAGAGGAGCTCAACATTATGCCCCCCCTCAAAATCTGACTTTATAATAAAACAGAGGGAAAATACAGTGTTTAAATTGATAGGAACTGTGAACTTTTCCCCATACTATTTCCAAGTTAAACAAACACTTGAAGTCATGATGACAAATAACAACATAGCTTGAGAAAACAAAACCAGTATTACCTCATATTACTACTACACAACTGACACACATAGGATAATATTAATAAAATATGTCACTACCAGGTTCATATTGATAAATTCTGTACATATAAATTGTAATTACAAGTGATTGTGATTCCTGGTTCACTTTGTATTTGAATCAGGACACATATATTAGTAAAAGTATTTAATACATATTTATATTTGAAACTTTCCCAGTGCCTCATTTAAGATAGTCTTATAGAGTGTTAAATGTGTGTGAGTGTCACAGTGTTGTCAAGTGTGGTGGAATAAATTAAATTGTTTATCTGTCTGTTGTTGTTGTGACTTACACTTCATCATATACATACCCTAGACATTTAACGTAGTCATCACAATATTCCAGAATAATTCTGACTGAGTTATAATGTGGTAGCAAGTAAGGTTATCTGTAGAACACTACACCTATTAGATACAGATACCTTCACAGCTGATCTCAGTCAGTACCCTAAGTCCCCTATAAATATTTATAACATCCCACTTTACCACATATATAGGGGGCTCGTCCGGGATATTGAACTTTCTCCTGTTATAGATACTGGGAATAATAAGAATTAAAAGGTATCCTTGGGTGGAAATAAATAACGTTGAGCTCTCAGTGCCTGTGGTGTCTTTGGATAAGTAATATCAGAGTGTATTGTTTAGTTAGACATTACCTACATTTACCTGTTAGAAAATGGCGGACCTGGCCAAATTTCGATCTGCTGCTGTACAGACTGCGAAAGAGTTAGGAATGGACGGGAAAATTATGATTGCTTATGTCACTGCTGAATGTGACAAATATATTGAACGGGAAGAAAGAAGATTAGAAAAAGAGGCCGAAAGAAAACTAGAATCTGAAAGATTGGCCGAAGATAAGAGGTTAGAGGCTGAAAAGGAAATTAAGAAGTTACAATTTGAGGCTGAGGCTGAGACTAAGAGGTTGCAGATTGAGGCTGAGGCTAAGAGGTTGCAGATTGAGGCTGACAAAGAGGCTAAAGCATTGGAAGCCGAGGAAAGAAGACAGGCTACAGAAAGAGAAGCGAAGAAATTAGCTGCAGAAAGGGAAGACAAGAGATTAACTGCAGAGAGGGAAACAGAAAAGGAGGAGAAGAGATTACAAAGGGAACATGAGTTACGACTAAGGGAGTTTGAGTTTCAAGGCCATGCTCCTGAAAATGGTGCCAGTCCCTTTGCCTCTGATGCCACTGCTAGCCAGGGAGCCTCAACCTCAGCTATGAATTTTCATTTAGATCATTTCGTTGAGAAAGACGATGATATTGAGAGCTATCTAAATAGATATGAACTATTAGCTACCACATATGGGTTAGAGAGAGAAAGGTGGAGCTTAAAGTTATCTCAAGGTCTTCGTGGGGCAGCTTATGAAGTTTTTGCCAAAATGAGCAGAGGTGATCATGAAAATTATGACATGCTAAAGCAGGCTCTTTTGTTAAGATATGAAAAGAACGCAGAATTTTATAGGAAAAAATTTAGGAATGCTAAACTACTGTCAGGTGAAACCTATCACCAGTTCTCTGCACGGTTAGAGACATACTTGGAGAAATGGACTTCTCTGGGGAAAACCCAAGATCTTAAGGAAATGGTCCTTATAGAACAACTAAGAGAGTCCATGGCACCAGACCTGAGAAAGTTTCTCATGGAACAAGGTGCAGAGAGGCTGAGTGAGTTGCTAAATGTTGCAGAAAGGTATCAAGCGGCTCAGGCAGAGGTATCAGGTAATAAAAAGAAACAGGTAGAAAATTTTAGGGCACCACAGAACTTTAATAAATTTGATCTTAGAGATCAAAACAAAGGTAAGCACCAATTTGATAGGCCACGGTATGACAATAAAAATAAAACCCCACAATTCGATGAAAGGAAATATGATGAAAGAAAATCTTTCAACCAAGGGAAAAGGTGGTGTAAAAATTGTAAGATGAACAATCATGACACTGACCGTTGCAGAAGGAACCCTATAGTTATGGCCACCCTTCAGGTCAGGTCGACCTCAAGACAGGAGGAGGATATTATGTTAGATACCACTCCAGAAGAGATGAGGAAGGCACAGGCTGGGGATAAGACCCTCAAGCCTTGTTTCAGGAAATTGTCAACTTGTCATACAACTCCAGGCATGGGAGATTTTTACATGAAAAACAAGTTGATGTATAGGAAGACTGGAGCTAGATCCAAAGGTCAGGGACAGCTGGTACTTCCTAAAAGATATAGGGCAGAATTAATAAGGAGCCTACATGTGAAACCAGATGGGGACCATGAGAAAATTGGTACCATCATCCAAAAGGTGGCTCACAATTATTATTGGCCCAAGGCAAGGTGGGACATTGAGAATTTTGTAGAAAGGTGTAGCATAGCATATGAGGGAACACCCACAAGTGGGAACATTGATCAGAACCTGAACACGCCACGGGGCAAAATTAGGTCTGATAATAAAAAGAAAAATAAATTTGATAAAGTGGACCAAATGGAATGGGAAGCCCCTTTTCACGGACAAGCTTCACTTAACTGTTTTACAATGGCCACTATGCGGAGAGTGCAAAAAGATGTCGTACCCCAGGATAAGCCGAAAATCCCTCAATCGGACTTAAACAAACTGGAGGAAGAAGATGTAGAGAGGAAATCTCTCATCAAGAATTTTAAGTGGGGAGAAAGCCCCAAGAGGAAAATTGGTAGCGGTCGTTTTGTGCATGAAAATTCTGGGAAGAAAAATCATCACTATAGCGCTTCCAGTGGAAGAGACCATATCGGTCCATGGACAAATAGGTCCACAAAATTAAAGGTCCATATGTAACGCTGTTAAGAACGTGGACTGATGAAAAAGCAGAGGAAAATATTACATCCTCATACCAATATGTGAATGAGCTGACCACTCGTTTAAAAACTGGCTGGAAACTTGCCAATGAAAATTTGAAACAAGCCAGGAAGAAACATGCTGCCTATTATAACAGGAAAGCTAAAGACAGAGATTTGGCTGTGGGAGAGAAGGTACTGCTTCTTCTCCCCGGTAGTCAGAATAAGTTACAAATTGGATGGCAAGGTCCATATACAGTTCTAGAGAAGGTGCCTAGAACAAATTATAAGATAGATAAGAAGGGGAAAGAAAAAATCTATCATGTGAATCTCCTGAAGAAATATTTGGAAAGAGAACATCAGGAAGAGACACACTTGTTGACCTTGTCCATTGCCATGGAGATGAAAATGGAACCACTTTCATCATTTGAATATCCATTACACCCCTGTGAGACAGCGGCACAGGTGAAAATCAGTACACATTTAACGAAAACTCAGAAAGAGAGAGTGCAACAGGTTCTAGATAATCATGCAGAGGTGTTAACAGACCGACCAGGGCATACAAACTTATTGGAATATGATATGAAACTGATAGACCCCACACCTGTCTGTATGAAACCCTATTCGATTCCTTTTGCAAAGGAGAAAGCTTTGAAGGAAGAGATAGACTATTTGTTGAAGGAAGGAATTATTTCACACAGTGAATCTTCGTATAGTTCCAGTGTTGTACTCTTAAGGAAGCCCTCTGGAGAACATAGACTCTGTATAGATTACAGGAGACTGAATGCTATTACAGAAGGACAGGTGGATCCATTGCCGGATACAAATCAGTTGTTTGCCAGGCTAAATAAAGCTAAATATTTCTCAAAAGTGGATCTGAGTAAAGGATACTATCAGATTCCAGTAAAGCCTGAGGTTAGACCATACCTAGCTTTTAGTACCTCAGAAGGACACTATGAGTTTAATAGATTGCCATTTGGATTGAAGAATGCGCCTAGTGTCTTCTCTAGAATGATGAGAAAATTATTGGACCCTCTGAATAATCCATGTATCACAAATTTCATGGATGATATCCTTATAGCAACAGAAACATTTGAGGAACACATTGACTCTCTGAACATGCTGTTTAATCGACTTAGGGAAGCGAATTTAACAGCCAGACCAACCAAATGTTGCGTTGGATGTAAAGAATTGGAATTCTTGGGACACACAGTTTATCAGGGAAACATGACCCCTGACCCAAAGAATTTAGAGAAACTGAAGAAAGCCCCAAGACCACAAACCAAGAAAGACGTGAGATCCTTTGTCTCATTATGTGGTTTCTACCAAAAGTATATCAAAAACTTTAATTCCATATGTGCACCGTTAACTGATTTGACACGTAAGGGAAATCCAGATCGAATTACATGGACACCACAATGTGAAATGGTTTACCAAGAATTGAAGGAAAAGCTCACAAGTAAACCCATTTTGAAATTACCTGACTTAAGTCAAGAATTCATAGTAAGGACAGATGCCAGTAATATTGGGTTAGGTGCAACTTTGCTACAGAAATCAGATGCATTGGATAGGGAATTAAGCCCAGTGGCATATGCTAGCAGAAAGTTGAATAAAGCTGAAACCAATTACTCAACTAGCGAAAAGGAATGTCTTGCAGTAATATGGGCGATAAAGAAATTCAATATTTATGTGTATGGGAAGGCATTTAAGTTGCAAACGGATCACAAACCTTTGTCGTTTCTAGCACAGGCTAGACATGAGAATTCTAGATTACTCCGTTGGTCATAATTGATGAAGCCATTTGAGTTTAGCATAGAGTATATTTCTGGAAAAACAAATCTGGGAGCGGATTTTTTAAGCCGCCATCCGTGTGATGAGAATCACCCTAAATCCCAGGAAAAATACTAAATTTCTCTATGTGTATATAGAATTATAGACTGACATATAACGTCTGTTTTAAGTGGGGAGAATTTGTCGTGTGAAATTCTAATCCACATATATAAATTAAAACGTAAATGTAAAGCCTAACAAATAAATTTAATAAAAGGAAAGAAGAATGGTAAAGAACAGTGCTGTCACAATGACTGTACTCGAAATCCCCCTTGTTTTCTCCTTCGTCTGCAAATTGTAACGTTTCACGTTGATAGTAAAAGCCTACTGCTTCAATACCCGCTTTCTACGATAAAACGTGTACTGCCTTTCTAAGAAAAACCTTGAGATACGCAAGCTGACCTATATTTAATATTCCATTCATGTCATTTTATACACTAAGTTACCATAAACGAAAGACAGATGGACTAAGGAAAGAAAGAAAGGGAGGGGCTGAAAGCCGGAACGCAGGCAATACTACCACAGTCTCGCGATACACAATTACTACCAACACGCGTGTAAGGCCACAAGCACTAGCTTTTTTTTTCAAATCGACAGTGATAAAAAACACTACCCATACGAGTTAGGTTTTAAAAACCTGAAAAACGCTTATTAGGAAACATGACATTATACTGGTTTACGTTTGAAAACATTACAGTACCCAGACACCACATCGTATTCGAAGTGAACAGGAGGTAGAAGAAAATGCATATTTTGAACGCAGCCCCTTAGCCCCATTAAATTTATATATTTGAGTTCCTTAGGACTTGCTGACAAAGAATATGTTAAACGTTACGCAAATAGTCTAGGAATTAACAAATTATAGCCAAAATACAATAGTGAGGGATGTCAGACAACACCAAAATCAGAATCGCTCAGTGGCAGATTTTCACACCACCATTGTACGGGAAATAGGCTGACATGTTACCTCCTATTTGATTGGCGGAAAGTAAATGTAAGGCTAAACACGATTAGTCGGACTATAAATACTACTTCTTTGTTGCTAGGGGAAACAGTAGTAGGGTACTTTTTTTCAAACGCTTGTGAAAACATGGCACGATTGGTTAGACCCGCCAATATAGTCAATCAGAGGCGTCAGGTCAGCACCACATTTTCAAATAAACTTACTAAAGAACCAGTGCGTTGAGCGCCAGTGCATATTTTTCTAAATAAAAGCCTGGGACATCGGCAGATCGAAATTGTGCTATATTCATTGCCAGTCAACGTAACTGTGTATTATTCCATGAATTGTGGTAAGCTTGAAATATTTGATATCTTTTAATAAAAATTGAATGTAAATTGATAATTTATGTCTGTATATATGTGTGGTTCAGTAGCGAACATGAGGTAAAGCCTATATAGTGCTCCAACCTGAACAGAAGGTGTCGGAGGAAAGTAAAACTACATGGAATTGCCAAACAGTACACTGACACCTATCTTATTGACTAGAAAGAAATCATGCTGGAATTGCAGAGGCGTAGTAACCATTAGGGAGGAGTATACTGGTGAAAATTGTTTCAGATGAAGATAGCAGTTGGCCTACCGCTCTGAACTCAGTGTTTGTTATGTATTGTGTTCAGTCTGGAAATTTATTATAAATTAGTTCTGAAATAGGAGGTACAACCTTCTTGTTTCAGGGACCGTGGTCCTAAAGTTATTGAGCAGCACCTGGTCTGAGCTTTGCTGAACCTAGAGGCTGACAGCATACTCCTGGGTCCAGATAGTGACCAGTGAGGTGTCTACAGAACACAGGGAGGCTATCGAGCAGAGGAGTCTTTTCCTGCCGCCATCACGAAAGATAAGCGTCTGTGGCCAGAGGAGCTCAACATTATGCCCCCCCCCTCAAAATCGGACTTTATAATAAAACAGAGGGAAAATACAGTGTTTAAATTGATAGGAACTGTGAACTTTTCCCCATACTATTTCCAAGTTCAACAAACACTTGAAGTCATGATGACAAATAACAACATAGCTTGAAAAAAACAAAACCAGTATTACCTCATATTACTACTACACAACTGACACACATAGGATAATATTAATAAAATATGTCACTACCAGGTTCATATTGATAAATTCTGTACATATAAATTGTAATTACAATTGATTGTGATTCCTGGTTCACCTTGTATTTGAATCAGGACACATATATTAGTAAAAGTAATTAATACATATTGTCGCGTGGTGAGAAAAAAAAATACGCAAGACAAATTCTTGGTTGGGATATTTTTAAACCGAGCGGACGCGAGGGCCTCTCGCTATCATTTTCCAGCGCTGTGTACTGGCTACAAAAACGAAGCGATTTTTGGTTTTGATGGCTAACGAATAAAATTCCTATAAAAAGAAGGAATGATCGGAAAGAGTTGATAATAGTATCGTTAGGAGCGGAGAAGTCCACATTTATTTCCTTTTAAACAACTAATTCCACCGTTGTTGCAAAAAGAAGATAGAAGCTCGAGAACAGACCACTTCATCATATTTTGTCAAGTTAAGCCACTTGGAAAAATTATATAAATTCTAAGACAAACCCAATAGAGGAAATTATTGGAGGGAAAGAAGCTGTTGATGGTACAATTAAAGTAAGGTATAAACACACATGATTTCATACCAAAGATAAAAAGAACGGAACGGAGGAAGAAAATAAGAAAACACAAAACCGCTGCGCGAGCCGTTTGGACCGAACATTTTAGCCACAGACGTGAGATGCTTTCTCGCTCGCTCGCTGGCTGTGTATAAATAGAGAGAAATCGTAGCAGACAGGTTACACACGAAAAATTGAAACCTCGGAAGAGAGACGAATCTGAAGGCAGAGAGGGAGAGAAGGATCAACACCTGAGCAAGTTCATTCCTATTTGTTATGCCGTGCAGTTGAACTTTTGCCAAGCCTTCAGTCAGTTCTACTTCTGATTTATCCTAAAAGGGGTATGTAATATTACGAATATATATGTATGTATGTATGCAAATGCTTCTTTTACAGGTTTGATAATTAAATTAAACTGCGAGACAACATTTGAATTCAAAATGGATAATGAGGCAAGGACCAGGATGCATAATTAGAGATGCGCAGGAATGGAAAGGCAGAACTAAGGGAAGGCCTATGTTGTATAACATTGTTTTATTGATGACTGCAATTCGAAGTGACTGTAGAAAGAAAATGCAGCATCATGACTGTGTACATAAATTGTATTATGTATTTTTGAAAATGTAATCATTTAGACTTGTCATTGCCTATACACTGCCATTGAACCAGAACTTATGCCATACCTATAAGCATACACTGAACACATCACCTCACAACACGCAGACCCGTGAGAAATTACCACACAAGGACTAGCCACATGCTACATATTTTGCAGGTTTACTGGTCTAGTTTGGAACAGCCTGATCTGAAACTACCATCCACTCAACGTATACTGTGTGCGACGGAGTTCAAGTGTTTTGGCTCCATCATTCCTTGGCTAGCCAAACATAAGATCCAAGAAGCTGTATTCCAACTACACTCGTGTGTTACCAGACATTGTCCAGGACTGTAAAGCTAAGTCCTAAGTGTAACATTCCAAAAAACTTCTGTGAGATCCCAAAAGAGACCGTGTAATGATGAAAAGTGTAATCTGTGTTAACCCAGTGCAGGCAAAAGACATTAAGATTAACGTAGACATGAACTTTATGTAAAAAGTTATAAATATTGTTGATTTTGTATTTTTTTTTCATTGTAATTGAAATCCTCTGATTTTCAAAGGAGAAATAAGAAACTAGATGTACATTAATAAATAATTCAGTAAATTGTAATTTTATGACTTGTCAATTTCTTATTGTTGACAGTTATATTTTGCTGTATTATTGTTGTCACGGTATAGTTAGGTGACGGTAGCACTCTAGAGCTCTTGATCAATACTAATTCCCTCCAGCAGACGTGTGCTCTTTACAGCTATAGCTATACCTGTGCCATCCTTACACCAGTGCTATTCTCCGAGACTGGGGATATACCTGTCTAGACTAAATTTACGTGTCTAGTCTTCTACACTATCAACATCTGCCACTCTTATTAACTCATTACGTCACACATATTTATATTTGAAACTTTCCCAGTGCCTCATTTAAGATAGTCTTATAGAGTGTTAAATGTGTGTGAGTGTCACAGTGTTGTCAAGTGTGGTGGAATAAATTAAATTGTTTATCTGTCTGTTGTTGTTGTGACTTACACTTCATCATATACATACCCTAGACATTTAACGTATTCATCACAATATCCCAGAATAATTCTGACTGAGTTATAATGTGGTAGCAAGTAAGGTTATCTGTAGAACACTACACCTATTAGATACAGATACCTTCACAGCTGATCTCAGTCAGTACCCTAATACAGATACCTTCACAGCTGATCTCAGTCAGTACCCTAAGTCCCCTATAAATATTTATAACATCCCACTTTACCACATAGGGTGATCATGGGCAGCATTCCGCCAGGGTGATCTTGGGCAGCATTGCGCCAGGGTGATCCTGGGCAACATTCCACCAGGATGATCAAGCTGTTTGTTTCTGTTTTCTCGTGACGCTGAAGCATGGTCTTTGTCCCATCAGCAGTTTTAAAACAAAGACAGAAGACAACAAGAAGGTAGTTGGAAAAACATCAGTATTTCAGTTGTTCAGCAGAAAAAACGGTTTGATAATGAGACTTAATTCCTTCTCTAATCAAAGATCATGTGTATGCACCGCCCACTGGCTTAATTAAAAGGAAAATACCACCTCTGGTCCCCTTTTTTAATCCGGAGATTGCTTTCTTTGCTTTTCAGCGTAAGCTACAATCACAGGTAATCGTTGTGAGATTGCTCTTTCAACACAAATTTAATCTGTCATGTCACAGTTCTCTAGACGCGCTATCATTTTGATCAGGTGAATTTATGCGTGTCTGTGACGAGACGGTTCCAGTTTAATGATGTAGTAATAAGGCCCCTGTGTTCACTTCGTATTAGTTAGTACCTGGGCTTAGTTTGTTCGCCCAGCTTACTGAACCATGCGGTACGAACTGGTCGTGTGTGATGATCAATTATTCTATTTTAAATTTATCCTTTCACTCCTACAGCTAATCGTGGCGGGAAGTTCCAATAGCTTTGTAGGACCGTTTGAGTGGTCTGTATGATGGATAGAAATCTTAATGGCAGTAACCGTGCTTTGCTTATAGCTAAATTAGCGAGTCTATTATTAGAAATAGCATGTTGAATTTTATCAGAATGTACATTTGTTTATATTCCTTGATTTTATATTTGTATATTTTAATTTTGTAGTGATTTATTCTCAATCTATGAAAGACCGAAGACTAGATTGGAACCAGCCCACAATGAAGACATCCGATAGAATTGTACGGCGCTTTCTCTGGCAAATCTCTACACTCCAGAGTAGACGACGAACGACTAAGTAGTAACAAGTAGTAGATTTATTTACCTTATAAGAACACACACACACTCACACTTATGTACATGTACAGTGTAATCCCGATTTATGCGATCTCAGTGTAAGCGAGTTTTTTTTTTTTTTTTGGTTCGGTTTTTTTGCCTTCTTCTGGTGAGGCGCGTTCTTTTCAACCTATTTGGTTATATCAGAGCGCATTTACCATCCAAAAAAGTCAACTCTGTTGACTGCTAACCCAATCAGCGTTGATAGATATTAAGTCCTGGCAAGGACTAACATTATCTATCTGCTAGCATAAAGCCCTAAAAAGGACTCGCCAGCTACGCCAACGCCCGAGCTAGATTGATCGATATTGTACGCGAATTCTAAATAACACGAGCTATGAAAAATTACCACTACTGCAATTAAATGTATAATGTTGTATACATATTTTATGTTTCTTATATTTAGTTTTAACTGTCCTGTGCTTTTTTCTATGACACCTTTTGTTTATTTTAAGTTTAATGTACGTTGTAGTAGAAACCCATTACTGCAACGTTCAGAATTGCTATGTAGAAGATTTTCTCAATTTACGCAACTCTCTATTAACGTGCCCGTCCATCTCCTGAATGTAAGTGAAAATTGTCTTCGCATTCTATATATATATATTACCATGTGAATATTAAAATGTGAAAATAGCTAGTGGAAGTCCAAGTCATTTGAGGCTGGCAACATCAGCGTATAGAATGATGATTTCATTAACCACCACTGCTAAAGGCTGGTGACCGCTTTATTGAAAGTTTCTAAAAGAGAACGAAACGCATAAAGAGTCACAGGTTCCATATGGAGCAGGGAGGGAAAGATGAAAGAAATGATGTACATTCCAATTATAACACTTACAATTTCAAACCAGTGTAAATGTCGATGTTAACATATTCACTTTAAAATTAATGGAAGTTTCAAACCTTTCAAATCAATATAAACATAAATGAAAACATATATTCAATTTATATTGTGAATACTTTTCAAACAGTGTAAGTGTAAAAACATATTCTATCTGAACTATTAACCTTTTCATTTAAATGTAAAGTAACCATAAAAGCTATTCTATTTAAATGTAAAGACAGTTTTATCCCGAAGGATTAAATTTAATTCTCATCGATGGTAAATTCTGAGTAAATGGTATGGTGGAATAGAAGAGGGGGGCACATAACTATGTGTCGGAAAACACAACACTCAGGACAACGTTTCGTTTCTATTCTTTTCATAGTTATTGGTGGTACCAGCAGAAAGTACTATCTCTGGAACAAGAAGGGACAAGTGGCCTACGCTTTAAGACGAGGGACCAACTTTCGTAGACTCTCATTGACATTTCTGGGAAACGAGCTACACCCGCCAACCTTGACCAGCGACGAGCGTGAGCAGTGTAAAAAGAACCAACCCATCAGAAGAAGCAGAACCGTCATTGGCAGCTAAGTTCAACATATATGCTGCCACATGAATTTACATCCCAACATGACCGTGATGATAACTTTTTATTGATCCATAACTATTCAAATTATTATCAAACTGTTAAAAACTTAAGTGATTATTAAATTTTGTTATTTGTAATTTTACTAATTTAATTTCGATTTAATCATTTTAAGTGTACTATATGTTTGTCTCAGTCAATTTACTACACAAACTTTAAACAGAGCTATACCAGAATAATAAGAATTCCACTGAGTAAATCAGAGGTGGGGGCTTAACGAGCTGAAATTAATCATTGTTTAATGCTTCACAAAAGTTGTCGGCAGATTCTAGAATTAACGTACTCAGCCAAAACATCATTGTTTTTGCTTATATGAGTATCTTGTGACAACTACCTTGTGATATAAGTGTCATTACCATTCTATCTACATCTCCGTCAAGAATAATCATGTGCGAAGGTAGACACATTTGAAGGCCCATATTAGATACACTTGAGTTTTGGCCACTGTTGAGCACCTACTACAAAGGAGGGGAGGCAATACCGTCACACAAATTATGTCTTCTTTTTTGATAATTTCATTCTGCTTGCTCCATTTTCTTTTATAAATCTTTAGGGAATTCTCTATGCTATCTCCACTTAATCTTACTTATCATTAATGCAGGGTATACATTTGTTTGGACATGCACTCTAATGTAACCGATGTACCTTGTTGAGCGGACAATAATAGACCACTGCTCTCTCAGGACTGTCGTACAAGTGGACTAATATGAGGCTATGCACGGGTCTGGTCACCTCATCATCTAAAACTCATTGCTACAGAAACAACTGCGGCAAGAGGACAAACTGCAGTGGTGGCTCAATGCTCCACCAGGAACGAGATGAAAATAAATGAATGAATGAGTATAAAACTTTTGTTCAGCTATAAAAATAGCATCTTCGGCGTTATCATAGCTCGATACTATGACCGTTTCCCTAACATCAAATCTTCAGATTTACTCTCAAATAACTATAGCGACAAAAAAAAAAAAAAAGTGGAACACCCAGACTTCGATACTGGAGAACCATACTAGACAATACCAAGAAGAGGTCAAGTGATAATTTTCAGACTAAAAACTGGACATTGCAGACTTAGATACCATCTGTACAACAGATTGACAATCTGACAAACATGTCCCATGTGGGGAGGACAAACATGTCCCATGTGGGGAGGACAAACATGTCCCACGTGGGGAGGATAAACACGTCCCATGTGGGGAGGACAAACAAACAGTAGAACCCGTACTCCAAAACTGTCGGCTCCACTAGAACAACAGGGTGACAGCATGAGCTTCTCCAGCCCAATTGAGGGAGAAATGTTTTGGTGACGAGAAAAGCCTCAAACGGATTTCCAGCTTGATATGAAAGATAGATGTGGTTATTTGAGAGCGAACGAGGACGAAGAAGAAGAAAAATAAAAAGCAGAAGATTTGCTTTCAGTTGGGGTTTTGTCAGATATCTGTGACGTGTCATACAGTATTTCTTGTGGTCCGGACTCACGCATACCCCGAGGTTCATCTCGCACAGACACGATACCCGACAGACGTCAAGCTGTGCGATCAGCACAAACGTCTTAGTTTTGTAAAAGAATGCTATCATGCTAGAAACGATCCACTGTGATCCACTTAACTAGGTATCATATGCACTTGCAGCGTATTAAGTTGATTTTGACAAGTGCTCTGACACGGCGAAATGAAGGATTTTATTACAATCCTGCCAATGCTTCTAAAGTTTTATCACATTGTAACAATACCTAGTGAACTATAATTTTTTTGTTCACCATTAGTCTGCAATGACCTTTTTATTATCATCACCTTGTGTTCTATTACATGGTAATGCATTCCTTTTAATTCGAATAGCTCGCAACAAATAAATACGATTCTAATTTTATCTCGAGTAAGCCTCTTCTCCTCCGCTGCCGGGGCGACTGACCCTCCATAGCTACGCTTCTGGTTGTTGGGTAATGACAAAGGTATAAATGCATGTCTGCAGCGCGGGTTACGACCTCCTGCTCCTGGATCTACACTGTAAACATTTCTAATTTGAGACGGTGTTGAGGAACAAGTTACCACCTGAAAGACGTCTATGCATAATCTGACCTACAATACCTGTAACGCTAATAACGTGTCTTACCTGCGATTACTCTATTTCACGGACTATAGTATGTTTTTAAGCTCTGTTCTAGAGTGGTTTGAAATACGGTGGCGTCACCCTCCAGTCTACCCAGCTATAAATGGGTGTCTGACTCTGCTCTTGAGTTAATGGAGGCAAAAAAATGGAAATGGACACCCCACCTCTCGAAGCTGGACCTAATGTAGTAACGTCTTTAACACTTCACTCCCCTACGGCTGTATCTGATATGGACTACATTTACTTGTTATTCGTGTGGTCAAAGCGCGTGTGTCTCCAGGCAACGTTAGCTGGTTCAACACCAGGTAATGTCACGCTCCAGTCTAAATCACCTTTAAATGGGTGACTGACTGTTCTCTTAAGTTAGGGAAAGCAAAGGCAGCGAAGGATGAAACCAAACTCAGAAAATTGAGACATAAAATAGTGACGTCTCTAACGCGTCATTCTCCTACAGCAGTATCTGCTATCACCATTTACGCATTGATTGATTCATTGCGTTACATTTTTTAATGGTATGCATAATCTTCTGAGAAACATTTAAAGTATATCTTTCTAGCTGAACAACAATACGTACTTTACTTACATCTCATTTCTTACTTCCACATGTGTCGTTGTCGGCGTCTGTGGCCTAATGGATATGAACGCAGTTTCATAATCCACATATACCAGGTTCGAAACCTGCTGCAGGCGGTTTGGTAGCAGATCGCTTTGTGTGGATTTTTAACAATGGTATAAGCGCCATACCGTTCAGAAAGCAATGGCAAACTACTGAATGAAAAAAAATTGCCTAGAAAAATCAAAAACAGCCAATAAAAGCTGGGGTTGATTGCCGCGTCCTGTAAAAGATAAGCAACTAACTTTTTTTAACATGTGTCGTTAAGCGCCGTGGTGTAAATCATTTTTAATTTTTGTGCCATCTGCGCTGCATTGGCCAGTGTCCTTCCATGTTTCCTTAGAATCTCTTTAACTCTTCTATCTCAGGAGTCGTATGGCGCGCCACAAATTATTCTATACTTTGTCAGGAGTCTCCTGATTGGCCTATTTAGCAATAGTCAAATTTTCCTATGTCTGCGCTTTCATTCATCATCGTTTGTTTTATTTTTTTCGCTCCTTGCAAAAGTTCCCTATTACAAAATATCTCAGGTAAGATTGACTCCCAAGTGTCAGCCTCCTATTGTTTTTCCAGCGTGCATCAGGGAATTGAACCCACTCAACTTTGGTTGCGACTTTCAACTTCACTCCTTGTCTTATCCATGCTGTTAGCTTGACGCAATCGTGGTAGTAACCATTATGATGTTTATAAATTACTGTCCTGAGTTCCATAGCCCGTTGCGTTTGCCCCACAGCTAACACGACGCCATTAAGTGCCCTCATTCGTGACTATCCTTTCACACCCAAAAGTTTCAATAGATCATACACTGATATATATATATATATATATATATATATATATATATATATATATATATATATATATATATATATATATATATATATATATATATATATATATATATATATATATATATATATATATATATATATATATATATATATATATATATATATATATATATATACAGGGTCCATGAAAGATTGTACCCTTTTTAAAAAAAACTTATTCTCGGCCCCATGACGTGGTACGAGGGTGCTTTCTATCACAAAAGTAAGATAATCTCTGCATGTTTTTAAGCATACCTTACAAAGTCAAAAAAAAAAGTATGCTTGCGCGCAGCGGGAATTTCAAGTGAAACTTTCGCAATTGATATGCAACCGGTAATTGTTACATGTCTCTCAACACACTGGTCAAGTAGGTGAAAAAAAAGAAATAGGTACATTCTTTTTGAGTCTTTGTAAGGTATGCTATGATGATCGCCAGAAAAATATGTTTAATGGTTGATTTTAAAAAATCACATGTGAAAAAAACAAACAGAAAACGAAACTACAACCTATTTTGATGCCTTAGTAAGACTTGAAAACAGGTTGGTACCGAAAGAATTAACCATGTTAATCCACCTTTGAATCGTGTCTTAAGAATTGACTGAGGTATGTTAGTTCTTTTGGCTGGCTGTGTCAAATATTGCTTTAGAAACTAGCACTGAAAAACACATTTCGTAATTTAGAACAACCTTTCGGCACAATAAAAGAAAAGGTATGAACAAGTGTGTGTGTGTGTGTGTGTGTGTATGTGTGAGTGAGTGAGAGAGAGAGGGGGAGAGAGAGAGAGAGAGAGAGAGAGAGAGAGAGAGAGAGAGAGGCGCTAGGGTATGAAATATTATCTTTCTTACACCACTGACAGAAAAATAACTTAGTCTTTAGATTTCCCACAACGGGACAATAATTCATAAAGCGTTTGTTCTTACAGAACATACTAATTCTCTAGAACAGCGTTCCTGAAACTGTGGTCCGGGGACCCGTGGAAGTACACGACAAGAAACGAGGTAGTCCGCAGTGCACTTAATACATTTTTATTTTATTTTTACAAAATATTAAAATTAAAATCAACCCAACAGTAGCCACACAACAACAGTAAGCATTAGGTAGGCTTCAAAATGGAAGTGAATATCACAGTTCCACAGTATTTTATGTGCAGAATATTGCAGAGGCGACGATAAAGAAATTAAAGGTCTGAACTCCCCAAATTGATAATAATCGTCTGATACGTTCTATACTCTCAGTAACTTCCTTGCAGTAATAGAGCAATCACCGCATGGAACATAACTGTTAGAGTTTGATTACTGAAAAACCTTAAATAAGTAAACTTGTGAAATTATTACTAAGTATACAATTTTAGATGACCTGACTTTTAATACCTGTACACTTCTTTATATTGTGTAATATATACAGTATTTAAATCTGTTATATGTGCACAATACAACTACGGCGAAATTAATCACTTAATAATTTTTCTTCTTAATGGGGCCATAAAGATAAAGCATAAGATTTAATACTTGCACATTCACATCAACACATCCAAGAGAAAACAGATACACTGAATAAGTATAGCCAGCAAGTGGGTCTGAACATCAGACTAAAGAAGACAGAGGTCATGACACTCAATGTGGGCAGTCCTGAGCCCATTACAGTAAGGAACCAGAAGCTGGAACAGACTGACACATTTACTTACCTAGGATGCATAGTAACAGCAGACGGCGTAACAAGCAAAGACAACAAGAACAGAATGAATAAAGCGAGAACAGCCTTTGCTAGTCTCAACAATATCTGGAAGTCTTCCCAGTACAGCACAAACACCAAATTAAGATTATCTGAGAACTGTGTACTTTCTGTGCTTCTCCTTGGCGCGGAATACTGGAGAGTAACAGAGAAGGAAAAGTCGACACTGTCCTCCTTCCACACAATCCGCCTAAGGAAAATTGACCTAATCTTTTGGCCGAATACTATTACTAAGAACTACTTACTCGGGGTAACCAAGAGGCCATGCACACCATCATAGCTGGCAGGCGCTGGAGTTGGGTTGGCCACGCCCTCAGAACAGACCCTGATGCCATCACAAGAACAGCTATGCTATGGACCACCGAAGGAAAAAGAAAGAGAAGCCGATCTAAGCAACTTGGCAGAGAACTGTGGAGGCCGAGATGCAAAGAAAGAACCAGAGCTGTGGCACTGTACGACGGATGACCGCCGACCGAACAAAGTGGAAGCAGTTTGTTGCTGCCCTACAAGACGCCACCAGGCGCGATGGTCACTGACTGCTTTGACAGTTGGCGGCTAAGAATCAAAGATAAGACTTAAGGCGACATCATCATCATCCCCATCATCATCATCAGGTGCCATCTCCACATCGAATGTCGGCTGCAATGGATCTCCAACGTCTTCTGTCTCTTGTCTTGATGGAGCACTCTGGTAGACTCTTTCCTGTTCATTTCTTGTTGGTATCTTCACACTCATAGCTTTATCTTCCACTTGTACGATTGCTTTCAGCTGATCCTTCCATTGTGGTATTCAGTACGGTGTTATGTCTTGTCACATGACCAAAATACTTTAGCTGCCTAATTTTGATCCTTCATTAATTCTCTTTTCATTCTTAAATTTTCAAGGACCTCTATATTTGTTTTCTTCTCGACGTACCCCATTCTTCTATATATCCACATCTCAAAGGACTCAATTCTTTCCTGTAATTACTTGTTCATTGTCCACGTTTCAAGGGGTAACTAACCTGCAAAAGGATGAGAACCATTGCTTTCAGAGATTGCGAAACTAATAATTACGCCTTTTATTATTCTCTTGGGTCAAGAGCGAACCATTAAGAACTCAGCTTGTCTAATGTCTTCTCCGTAATAGCCACAATAATCTTCCCCTCTTGGTTTCACCCGGTGTAGCTGAGTCGGCGTTCAAATATCTAGAATAATGCGGAAAAACATGCCATTCCACGAGTTAGTAAAGTTAACTCTCACACAGCGTGGTGGCTTTTCCATGTTTGATGCTATTGTCGTGAAGTGGTCTGTTTCACAACACGTCATTCTGAGTAACTCTTACTCAAACCGCGCTCCATACTTTGTGAGAACTGCATGATACACGGACCAATCAGAAGGTACCTTTATGCAGTGTTTACTAAAGCATTAGGCCGTCAAAATGGCCAGTCCAAATCTGTTCAACCAGGTGGAAGAGGACATTTAATTACAGCATTATGAAAGAAGTACCACCTGGAAGAAGTTACTAATGCAATACTGGGAATGTTGCTCTACACGTCTGTGCAGAGATTTCCACGACTAGTACTATAGAAAGGGAGAAATCTCTGGTTGAATGCATCGAGACGTCAGGTTAGTCCATAATTTTGCTGTTTAGAGTACGCATAGAATAAAATGCACTTAGGAAAGTAAAACACAATTAGATAGGAAGTTAAAGGATAATCCAGAGCGTATTTTAAGTCTTAGATGAATAAAATCGCTCCAGGAATAACGTAGATAAATGAAATCTTAGTTTTCCTGATTTGTACACATAGGCAGAGTTTACATACATTTTCGGAACGCAAAACACACGGTGGGTAGTAAACTCCATCTGGCGTCCGCCTTTGGGTTATATATAGAACGTGCCCTAGATAGAAAAGCAGGCCATAAGAATTTCAAAAATACAGTGAGCATCAGCGTGATAATGCAGATTGCCTTTGCCGTTTGTATCGGAAGAGCAGACTAATAGATACCCATTAACAGCTCGACTGTATGTGCCTGAGGGTAAGAAAGAATATATATATATGTATATAAATATATGTAGTTCTATTAATTTATTGCAGTGTGCGCTAGGAAATGTGTAGATGTGTTTTGAACCATTGTATAATTTCTGGAGGCAAAAAAATCCCAAGATATATATTCAAATAATTGAGAATGGTGGCAAAAGTGTGTCTGTAGGTTTAGAAAAGCATTTAAAGAATTATTTCTTGATGGAAGGGACCACACACCAGGAACGTAAAAAAAGGATGAAAGCGATTGTTTTACGGGATTGTTTAAGCTATTACTTAGTATTTTATACAAGACCTAATCATTGTATGGAGGCGGATCATGGACAAATGGCTCTAACTAAGGATTTAGAGGAAAATTGTAGTCACAGTGAACTGGATTTGGTTGTTACTGTTATAATATGTCCTGTGCATCTGCTAGCACACTGTCTGAAACTGTCTATCATCCTCGACCTTTGTGATAGGGGGATAGTGATGGACAATATAGGGGTTACATCTAATATTTTTCAGGTTATATCCTGTCAACCCAACTAGTCATAAAAGAGTCAGCCACTACTGAAGTTACTACTGGTACAAGTGCCTTTTAAGTTCAGAGGGCCAGTCATCAAGTACCTACTGCCTGGAGGAAGTTCAACTAATTTTTCCTTCCAGGACAAGAGTGGAACCAGCTTCATTCTAACAGATGAGTTGCAAAACAAGGCAACTGTAGAGTATCCGAGTCACACCACAATAATAGACAAAACTAGTTCATGATGAACAGTGTTTGGGCATAGATATAGCCAGTGATATCCTAACATTCAATGACAGTGAAATAAAAGTGTTAGTAAGATATAGAAATTTGTCAAGCAGAGATAGTTAACCAAAGAGAGAACTTTCAACAACTTTAATGACTTTTGATACCTTTGAACTATTTTCTAATGTTTTATTTATTTACTGTTGTAATTGAATTTGATTTACTTGAAAGCTTTTCAAACAGAAAAGAGAAACTGTAAAAATAAATTGTAAATATTTACCAACAGACTTACTTAAATTATTTAAGTTAGGTTCAAGTTCTTTTTGGTGGATAATTTAGTTAATACCCCTAGCAGAGCTAATAACATAATCATAGGAGGATCTGGAGAGGGGCCAGTAGGAACTTAGAGTAATATATTACCATCATCTCTAGGAACTTATACAGCTTGATCCTACCTGTGATATCTATACACCCTTACTCTTTTCAGAGAAGGGTGTATTACTTTTAAGACCAGACTCTTATCTGGCACTATCCTGGTATCACCTGATACAACTGTGTGTCCAGGATATCTTATAATTTCAATAACATTAACCCTCTCGTGACAGCTATTACTTTTCTGTTGCTTTGAGTTTTTAACTAGTTTTGAAGTTTAAGGGTCGGTTTTGTTCAAGTTCATTGTGTTGATTGTTATACACGATTATAAAATAAAATCAATGAATATTAATAAAATACAGAATTGGGACAACACAAAACAAATAAAAAAAGTAGTTCAAATAAGCCAGCTCGGGAAACCCGGCGTTCTGACATAAGCACCTGAGAAAATTGGCCCTGAATACTTGTCTCGCGTGCTTTAAGAGTTAACCGAAATAAAAGCAGAGGTTTAAACAAACTGTTGCAGAAATATTTATAATAATTGTGTAAACGTGAACCGAGTATCCGATCGGCAAAGTGGTCAGTGCGCTGGCATCTCACGGCAAAGGTGCCGGGTACGAAACCCAGCAGTAAATGGATGCTAGACTATTATATATATATATATATATATATATATATATATATATATATATATATATATATATATATATATATATATATATATATATATATATATATATATATATATATATACAAATATATATACAAATATATATATATATATATATATATATATATATATATATATATATATATATATTTATATATATATATATATATATATATACACACAAATATATATATATATATATATATATATATATATATATATATATATATATATATATATATATATATATATATATATATATAGATATATATATATATATATATATATATATATATATATATATATATATATACAAATATATATATACAAATATATATATATATATATATATATATATATATATATATATATATATATATATATATATATATATATATATATATATATATATATATATATAATAATAATAATAATAATAATAATAAATTCTTTAAGCACCAAACACGGCGCATAAGGCAGAAACCAGTGCTCTCCAGGTTGTACGTTGTGACGCCACTCCTCTTAGCTCTTGCACATTATTTAGGCCCAACGTTCTTCCTTCTCTTATTATTGTTCTTCTGAGTGTTTCTTTTGGTCTTCCTTTTTTCCTCTTACCCTCAGGAACCCAAGTGAGCGCCTGTAGTGGTATTCTGTTGTTTTGCATTCGTAGGACATGACCGATATATGACCATCGTCTTTTCCTTATATAGTCGGAGACATATTTCTGCCTAGAGTCTTCTCTTATTTGTCGATTAGTCTTGAATTCTTTCCAACTGATGTTCATGAGTTTTCTAAGACATTTGTTCTCGAATGTATTCAGCTTGTTCTCCAATATATATATATATATAGCTATATAATATTAGCTAGATTTCAGACACGATTTTTCAAGCTCTCAATTGTACAATGTTATGCACCAACTAACGACGCTCTTGATACCACAAAAGATGACTTCTATGAAGCACTTCTAAGTACCATCAACACAATACCCAAGCATGACATAATAGCAGTCATGGGTGATTTTAACGCCAAAGTAGGTGACAACAACGATGGAGTACAAAGATATCTCGGTACTCATGGCATAGGCTGTTTGAATCAAAATGGCGAAAGACTTCTAGAACTTTGTGAAATATCAAACCTCGTTGTGGCAGACACCATCTTTCCACATAAGAATATCCACAAGATAACATGGAATTCACCTGATGGCAGAACTAAGAACCAGATAGATCACTTCTGCATAAGCGCTAAATTTCGCTCATCAGTTCAAGACGTCAGAGCATACAGAGGTGCAGAGATCGGAAGCGATCATAACCTCTGCATAGCTAAAATGAGAATTAAACTGAAGAAGTTATACCAACCGAATAAAAATAGAAGAATAGATGTACACAGACTGCAATCAAATGATATAAAGAAGGAATATAATGTCAAAATGAACAACTATTTCGATGCTTTAGGCAAAATTGACAACGATATCACCACCAAGACAATCGATACTAAATGGGAACAACTGAGAACAGCAATGACAGAAGCAGCTGTAGCGACCACCGGATACCTAGTACATAAAAAGAAAAAATGGATGAGAGAAGATACTTGGGATAAAATACAAGAAAGGAAAACAGCAAAACTTAAACTACTAGCGGCAAGTACACATAATGCAGTTGAATCTTGCAAACTAACTTATAACTTGTTAAATAAAGAAGTGAAGACAAAAACTCGAAGAGATAAAAGACATTCCATCAATGAACTGGCCGTAGAAGCTGAAAATGCTGCAAGAACTGGTAATAGTAGGTGCCTTTATCAAATTACAAAACAACTATGTCACCAGCCTACTGCTATGGAAACACCTGTTAAAGGTAAATTAGGGAATTCAATACCAACAGAAAAAGAACAAATGAAGAGATGGGCTGAGCACTTCATGGAGGTGCTAAACAGACCATCACCAACAGTAACACCTGATTTTAATAATGAAACATCCACAACCACCTTGCCAATAACTTGCGATGAATTCACGCTGGACGAGATCAAACAAGCCGTTAAAAGATTAAAAAATTTTAAAGCTGCTGGAGTTGACGAAATTTCAGGGGAAATGATTAAAGCAGTTAATGACAACAACCTCTTGAGAATTTTAGATATTATAAATGAAGTATGGAGAGAAGAACAACCACCACAACAATGGAAAGACAGTATTATTGTAAAGTTACCGAAGAAAGGTGATCTATCAGACTGTAATAACTGGCGTGGTATATCTCTATTATCAGTACCTGGAAAATTATTATGTTGCATGATGTTAGAAAGACTTAAATTGCATGCTGACGAAAAGATCAGAGAAGAACAAGCGGGTTTCAGGCCGAAACGATCATGTATTGATCAAATATTCACACTAAGAACAATTATAGAAGAATCAGTGGAAAGGCAATCGCCACTTATTATCACCTTCGTCGATTTTCAAAAAGCCTTTGATAGTCTACACCGCCCATCATTGTGGAAGATACTTACAATCTATGGTTTTCCAACAAAATATGTGAATATAATCAAAGCGCTATATGACAATGCAAGATGTTGTGTTAGAACAAATAAAGGGAATACAGAATGGTTTACAGTAGAAACAGGGGTGAAACAAGGCTGTATTATGTCACCACTACTTTTTGGAATAGCTATTGATTGGGTTATGAGAAACTATACCCACAATGAACAATTGGGTATAAAATGGACAAATGGAAAATTCCTGGGGGACCTGGATTTCGCAGATGATGTAGCATTCTTAAGTTCAACACCAAGACAATCCCAAGAAGCAATAAATAATTTGTGTCATCTCTCGGTTAAAATTGGTCTCCAAATAAATGCCTCTAAAACTAAAGCTGTGAACTTTTCTAACGAGACCTTTGATATCATCTTGAACGGGGGAAAAACTACAGAAAGTTGAAAGTTTCAATTATTTAGGAAGTAAAATGACTCAGGATGGTGACACAACAAGAGAAATCCATACTAGAATTGCTTTGGCAGCTAGCGCCTTCAATAGATTATCTAACATTTGGAAATTACGATCATTGAATATACATACCAAGCTTCGTCTGTTTAATTCAAATGTTATCTCAGTGTTAACATACGGCTGTGAGAGTTGGAAAATAACAAAATCATTGGAGAACAAGCTGAATACATTCGAGAACAAATGTCTTAGAAAACTCATGAACATCAGTTGGAAAGAATTCAAGACTAATCGACAAATAAGAGAAGACTCTAGGCAGAAATATGTCTCCGACTATATAAGGAAAAGACGATGGTCATATATCGGTCATGTCCTACGAATGCAAAACAACAGAATACCACTACAGGCGCTCACTTGGGTTCCTGAGGGTAAGCGGAAAAAAGGAAGACCAAAAGAAACACTCAGAAGAACAATAATAAGAGAAGGAAGAACGTTGGGCCTAAATAATGTGCAAGAGCTAAGAGGAGTGGCGTCACAACGAACACCCTGGAGAGCACTGGTTTCTGCCTTATGCGCCGTGTTTGGCGCTTAAAGAATTTATTATTATTATTATATATATATATATATATATATATATATATATATATATATATACCGTATATATATTATATATATAGTATATATATAGTGTATATATATTATATATATATTATATATATATATATATATATATATATATATATATATATATATATAAATATATATATATATATATATATATATATACATATATATATATATATATATATATAAATATATATATATATATATATATATATATATATATATATATATATATATATATATAATATATATATATACATATATATATATATATATATATATATAATATATATATATATATATATATTATATATATATATATATATATATATATATATATATATATATTATATATTTATATATATATATATATATATATATATATATATATATATATATATATATATATATATATATACATATATATATATATATATATACGGGTCGTTCAAGTCAAACCGGGACTTTTTGTTCTGGAAGTACAGGAAGGAATGCTAGCGTGGTGGTACTACTAACAGTAGTAAGTAACAAGTCTGACCTACTCGTATTACCGTTAGGTGGCGTACGCGTCACGGGTCAGTCCCTGATAGGTAATGAAAATGGCGGACAACAGAGTTAGTGCACGTTGGATGCCAAGACAGCTTTCCGCTTTTGACCGGCAGAGAAGAGTTCAAGTCTGCACTGAGTTGAAGGATCGTTTTGGCAGGGAAGGCCAGAATTTTCTGAATCGCTTCATTACGTGTGATGAAACCTGGGTGCATCCTTTCACACCGGAATCAAAACGAGCATCTATGCAGTGGAAGCATATGGACTCATCACAACCCAAAAAATTTCGGAAAATTGCGTCTGCTGGGAAAGTGATGGCGAGTGTTTTCTGGGACAAATGTGGCCTTATTCACGTGGATTTTCTACCACGTGGTGCACTATCAACAGTGAAGAGTACTGTCGCATTCTAAGTGATGTGCATAACCATCTGCGGAAAAAAACTGCCTGGTTTGATAAGAAAAGGCGTCCTGTTTCTACAGGATATCGCACGACCACATACCGCTCACCGCAGCACGTGCAAATTACAGCAACTCGCGTGGGAGGTATTGCCACATCCCCCTTACAGCCCAGATCTCGCTCCCAGCGACTTCCACCTGTTTGGACCCCTGAAAGAGTTCCTGGGAGGTCAGCATTTTAGCACTGATGAAAAAGTGAAGCAATGTCCTACGATGGTTCAGGAGTACTGACATATCTTTCTACGCTAAAGCTCTTCAAGCATTAATTAAACGCTCGGATAAGTGTATAAATGTTGCAGGGGATTATATCGAAAAATAAATAGCAATTTCACTCCTACAAATTTGTTCTTTTAGTTTGTACAAACAAAAGTCCCGGTTTGACTTGAACGACCCTCGTATATATATATATATATATATATATATATATATATATATATATATATATATATATATATATATATATATATATATATATATATATATATATATATATATATATATATATATATATATATATATATATATATAGAGAGAGAGAGAGAGAGAGAGGGGGAGAGATGTACACGAGTATACTATTTTAATAATTATCACTTGATCTCTTCTTGGTATGGAGTAGTATCTTCTATTATATCTAACTGTGCCACTGAAAAATTATATAATTATATAATTGAAAATCTGAAATAAAATTAAAATAGCATTTAAATGTATTTTAACTGAAATTTCTTTTCTTCAATACTGTGAGCTATACAGTGTCCCCCAGTCTTGTACATTCTTGACTTTATCTTTCATACTATACTCACATATTTGACCTTAATTTTGGTTAGAAAGGTTCAGTAAGGCAATAAGGATTGGATGTTGGAGTTTAAAAAAAAAAAGAAGCGTACACCTTACTTGAAAAAAATAGTGAAAAGAACTGTTAATGCGACACTACTTTAAAGTTCAGAACAAATGAAACACTTCGAGTCACTTAGCAGAAGGGGACATAAGACGCGAAAACAGTGAGGAATGCTTGACCGGCTGGCCTACACTAGTAGTTATACGTGCTATAATGCTACATATAAGAATGACAGACATTAAAAGCAGATACGGCGTTTTCGCACAAAACGCAGTATCATTAAAGGTTCAATGCTCTGAGAGGGCAAGGTAGTGCAGTCCCAGAAAATAATAATGAATTGGTGTTAGCGCGGGAAATGTGAAGTGAGAGTTGTGATCTTGGGTTTTTTCCAATTGTTAAGGTGGAAAAGAGAGGCGTGAGAAAAATGTCGAAAAAAAAAAACAGAAAGACGTGTGCAAAATGTCGAAAACAGAGAGGCGTGTGTAAAATGAGCGAGACGTGTGTAAAGTGAGTGAGACGTGTGTAAAATGGCGGGAAGACGAAGGAGCTGTATAAAAGGTGGAAAAATGTGAGAAAAAGAAGAGATTTGCTAGGTATTCATTGTGTTGTGTTGGGCAAGCCAGATTCGAGTTTCGTCTTGGGGATTATGAAGATCAGTAGTATTTTTCTTTTGGATATAACTTACTTTTTTTTTTGTACGTAAGTAAACGATCATGTCATTTGTGAAAATACCAGTGCTTGTCGAATGAGTTCAATAAACTTCTGGTCTAATTTACTGCATTGCTGTTTTTTGAACGTTACAGTTTTTCTTTTGGATATACCTTGTCATTTTGGGGCCGTTTTGCTTATCACTAAACCTAAAAGGGAAGAACGAGCCTGTAAGAAAACTTAACAAAAGTCAAGAATCTCCATCTCAGGCGGAACGCCTGTAGCACTTGAACAACAACATATAAAGGATTAGCTCTGATTGAAAACAAAATCAATATAACTACTTGCGCATTTAACTGACACGGGCACAATGCAGTCAGCGACCCATAGCTAGACTGCTTGCGTCAGGGTCAGCAAACCAGAGCTGACCAAGACCCTACTCCACCTCCAAGTGGTGGTCCTGGAAACAGGCTGCTTCACTGCAGTTTTGCTGAGAGAGTAGGGATCGAAGAGGGAAGGCAAACCCGGTCCCAAAAAATGCGGTGCTGAAGTCGGATGTGTCGGCCGAAAGGCGCAAATATCGCAGCTTCGCTGTAAACTGACACAACGCAACCAACGTCCTTTTCAGGACGAACGCAGAAGAAGAAGACTTAGCAGAAGGAAATTGTAGAAAAAGAAATTTATATTTAATTAAACCTTATTTTGTCGAGACCTGTATTGTTGATATAGTGTTTTTGCAGTCCTTTCTACTTGTTGATAGTCTGAGTGGTTATTTGGTATTTAATTGTCTATCATGAATGTATTAACCATTCAAGGATGAAAGGGCAGTATTAGGGTTTGATGTAACCAGACGCTTGTCCAGTTTTCAGGGTCGGTATATTTCAACTAAGTTGTCGTTTCATTTTGTTCAGATTTAATAGTGTATTAATTAGGGCTGGGAATAATTTTTAAAATCTGAATCGATTAATCAAATTTCTATAATCGATGATTAATCGATCAATTTTGAACAATTTGAAAAAACAAATTATTGAAAAATCTTAAATACAAAATTATTTTTAAAAATCACTAAGGACTTTATATATCTTACTGGGAAATATGAAAATACTGAAAAGTTACAACCAAACATTTGATATATTGACCATACTTGCAACATTCCATATCACAAACCTCTAGCATAACAAATACTCTCGTATTTTAGCAAAAAACCTAAACCTTGCTAAAAATAGAAAAATCGATAAAAAAAATTTTTTTGTTTTATCATTTAGTCGGTTAAAAATTGTTAACCGAATAATCGAGTAATTGATCGTTAAAGATCCCAGCCGTAGTGTTAATCCTTACTCATTTAACTTTACAACTATGCATAAAACTTCTGTACTTTGGGGGCTGGAGTGGCTAAGAGGTATGGCGTCCGCATCTAATACTAAAGATATTGGTTCGCTCCTAGTACAGGGAATGTCCAAACCAAAAGGTTCCTAATGATGTCATACTCCCTCATGATCTTCTGGATAGTGAGATCGGATGCCTAGACATCTCGGATAAAAGCGAAAAAACATAGAAGGACCCGTGTGCAAGTTTCGCACGTTAAAAATCGTAAAGTAGGAAATCGTAAAGAGCAGGCCATACGGCCGCTGCCCTTGCAAAATTAGGAAACCTACCCATTACAAAAATATGTATAAAATGTGTGATTTCTCTATACACATATTGGGATCCTCCCCGGTGCTACGCAGTTCGTGCACTATGCTGAGATCCTCCTTGTGTGATCTACTGTTTGAGTTGTCCGTGTGCAATGAAGTTGGTTCTTAAAACCAAAACCAAACTAACTGTTATTTTTCCTTGCATATATTTCTATTAGTGTTTTGATCTTTTCATATGTTGCACGCACTGCCTTCAGTTTGATACATCTTGTAGTGAGCAGAAGTCACTGCACGTTCACTGTGTTGAATTTATTACTGGTGTCCACTAGTAATTCTGACAGACTGCCTTGTTCGTTATTTTTACAATTCTTTAGGGAAAATATGCCTACTACGGAATCTGTGAGGAAGAATATCTTGTCTCTAGCTCAATATTTTTTTTGTTTTGTTTGTTCACGATGGCTATTGCATCTGTTTTAGTGATTTTGCCTCAGCTTTGAATTTGTTGGAGAAATTCTCAGTGGCCGGTGAGATAAGTGTTTCTTACCCATTCTTTAATTTTGTGTACGCCTCTACTCCCATTTTTATAACTCTTGTTGCTCATCCATATGTAAATATGATCATTAGTTCTGTGGTTGGGTACGTCTTTCTAATAGATTCCATAGCTATATGTTTCGTCCTCACTACATCACTTCTGGTAAGTTGTCAATAAACTAGAAATCTTGTCCCCTCCATGACGGGAACGTGCTAGTTATTGTTAGGAGCAATGTTTGTGTCTGTGGAAAGTGTGGTACAATTTGAGAGGAGAGGAAGTGTGAAGATATGTAATTTTATGTGCAAAGCAGTATCTCTGAAACTTACCCTGGAGCTCTTAAAACTTTCTGTGTTTTGAATTACTGTTCAGTCTCTTTTGTCGCTTTGATTGTAATGTTGTATCTTGTTCGTTTTACTTACTGGGGTTGATTTTGTTACTGCTGTTAGTTTTTTCCACTAGCTTGTATTCAGACCACTCTTTCGAAGTTGAATTCAGAAGCAGTGGCCCAGGATGGTAATCCATATTCCAGATTAGCTCTAACGTTTCCTGCACACAGAATTTCATTATCTGATAGTCTACTCCCCAACTAGTTCCTGCCAGTTTTATCAGCACAGTCATTCGTTATCTACCTTTTGGTTGGTACTTATTAGTTTTGCCTTTCACATCCTAAGTCATCAACTGTGAACGCAAGTTGGTATTTTGTCAACGATGTCATTGATACACAGCAAGAATAGAGTAGATGATGTCACACTGCCTTGGGGTACTCCTAATTTCATCCCACGGCTGAGATATCCTTGTATTTGCGCTCTGGCGTGTCTATTCTGAAGGAAGTGGTCTGCTCGTCAGTGCATACGTTCAGAGAATCCATGTTTGAGTAGTATTCTTTTTATCCCGGATCTCCACAATAAAACAAGTGCTTTCTCAATGTTTACCCAGACTGCCAGTGTGTGTTTCTTTTCATGGAAAGCTACCTCACTTCCGGAGCGGTATGTATTATTTGGTCCACAGTGTCTAAAAGCAGCCTATGGGAGTGTAACTATTGCTTCTATTTTAAGGTATCACATACCACTGGCACTGAAATGTCTTTCAAGTTACCTCTGCAGCTAAGTAAGATGATGGGTCTGGAGTAATCATCTTTTGTTCTGTCTTTTCCAGAATTTAATATTGGCTTCATAATGCTTCTTTCCAGATGTGTGGCACTGTACCTTCTTAACAGCTAACATTAATTATTCCCATAAGGTGTTTTAACATTTCATTTTTGATTAAACGATTTCCCTGAAATTTCTTGTATTTTCAGTTGCAGTAAGGCATCTTATAACGCTGGCAGTATAATGTCTATTAGCATGTTTTCCTCAACTGGATTAATTAAATGTTCCTTTATTGTTGTATTTTTTTTTCATTTTTTGGGAACTTTAAAAGTAATATTATGAAAACCAAAAGACTTGACGTTATTTACTGTTTCTCTGTGAACAGTTTGATTCTGTGGCTAATGAGAAGATTTTCTTGACACATCCTGTGTCATTGTTTTCTTGTGTTAATGTAAACTAGTGTCATTCAGTTGTGATCATTACTTCATTCATCATCAAATATCAATGTCCTTTAGGTCCCCAAACAGCATTGGCCTTCAACAAACGTTTTCCAAATTCTCCTATCTCGCGCCATCAGTGCCAGGTGTTTCTGTGTCTTCATTCCTTTCTTTTCTATCTCCAGGTGTCTTCTCCATATGTTTTTCTGGCTCTGTCGACTTCTCTTACCCTGGAGATTCCAGAACAAGGACAGCCTTTTAGTGCTTCCATCAGGTTTCCTCAATATGTGTATGTCCATCGGGTTTTCTCAATATGTGTATGTCCATCGTCAGCGTCTTTTTCTCACCTCTTGTTCCACTGGCACTTGTCTGGTTCCTGTCATCAGTTCCACACTAGTGATCTTGTCATACCATTTCAATCCTTCTGTTCTACGCTAGCACCCATATATAAAAGTCTATAACGTTTTGCTTGTTGTTTTGGTTATTCTCCATGTTTCAGAGCCCTACAGAAGGACTGACTTGGCATTTGATTTGAAGATTCTGATTACTGGACTTGATTTAAATTGATTTCCATATATTTCCTACAGCACAAAAAACTATTCTTGCTTTCTGAATTATATTTATAACACTGGGGGTTGGAGCGGCTAAGAGGTATGGCGTTGTCGTAAATTGAAAGTGAATCGCTGTCACTTTTAGCTGAGTGGTCCGCCTCTATCTTATTCTCTGTTTCGTCTCCTCCCATTTTTTCTTTGTAATAGCTCCTACAGCTCCATTTCTGGGGGTAGTCATGTCACTCTTACGTTGGACAGGCTAAATTCCACCCCTTTGCACGTGTGCTTCGGCAACCAGCTAAAGATCATGTTAGTCTCCTTTCTTATGGCCGACGGCAAAGTTCCCTGATTCTTTGATTCCGAGAGAAACCAGAAATACAGCAGAAACGGCCTTCGCCGTTCATGTATTCCGAGCGCGTCTAGAATTGCGAATTCTGGCCGTTCGAATGACCGCCAGAGTGTCGCAACTTTTTTTTATCAAGAGACGCCAGAGAGACAGCTCCTCAGGTCCTTACGCCATGGTTGCGCTGCCATCAATGCACGTGCAAACCCTAAGCTTGAACACCTGCAGACTTTATCTAACTGTATAAGCTAGTGTTTCTAACACTCCTTGCCATTGTCTCCAGAGAATTCTGCTACCTTACAAAGTGATATTTTGCGCCAGAGCAAATGACAGTTGTATTGTGTTTGGAAAATTCTTTTGTTCAGGGCAATCGGACATCCCCCGTACCTGCTTCCGGCATTACCTATTACCACAGCACCTAGTGCAGCTACCAGAAATTACCCATTATCACAGCATTACGGCTGTTTCCAGCCTAAACCATTAATACAGCATAAACCATAGCAGATTGCTACTTCTACACATAAGTGCAGAAAGTCAGAGTGTAATGGTTTGCTTGTTGTAACCCTGTGGAATCGTCTCCTTACATCTCTACTTTGCCCCGGCTAATGCGTCATTGACCTCTCCTGTGGGTATTTGTTTTTTTTTTTCTTGTACCAGTCAAAGTTACTTCGATCAGCTGGAGTCTCTCAACGGGACTTAACCTCGTCGATCTCAACTGATTTTGTTTTGCCAACCACACGCCTAGGACACTAGTTATACATCAATAAGCTGCAGGGTGCTCACACTTTGAGCCATAATATTTACCGCAATAACATTAGTGGTCTGTGGGATAGGCTTTTCTTTCCACAGCTTACAGATAGACCATACAGTGAAGAAACATAACTATTCCCTAACGCTGGGGAATATGTACGCGGAACTGTGGGCTAATACTTCAGCTGACTGGAGAACTGTTAGTTAGTGTTTTCTCCAGCATAGGAGATACATCTCTCGGGATTAATTTAACCAACCAGTAGCAGCCGTCTTCAAACAAGAGGACTGGGGGCTGCCCCTGTTAGTTACATTTTCTTGGTTTTGTTTATGTACGTGTACTGGTGGGCTGGAATCAATACGATTCACCAGTGCTCTTGATTGTATTTTGGTATGATATAAAATCACTTACCATCGGGGCGAGTGCGGTTATTATTGTATTTTTATGTGGATTTATTTAATAAATATATTTAAATGTTCTAAGCGATCAGAATTCACTTTCTACCTGTCACTTGATGTCAGCTTGTACCGTCCTTACTGTAATAGATTAACCTATTTATCAGGGAGGCCGGAGGATGTATATGATATTCTAAACATTGTCTCCAGTGTGGCTGGAAGAAGACAATAGATACCAAATTTCATATCTCTTCTCTCCAGAAGTCATACATCCCTCCTTATTTTACATTAGTGATTCTATCTATATATATTTTCACTACGCATTCATAATGTGTCTAAACTCAGACATAATCTGTCTAAACTCAGACATAATCTACTTCCATACTCGTGACAGGTGTTCGCCTCGAATTCTAAAGGTACCGGGTTCGCTCTCAGTAAAGGTAATATAATTTTTTTTTTCAGAAACTAATGATTTCATACTCCTCCTTGATCTCCTGGGTAGTGAAATCGAATGCCTAGCCTTCTTGGAAAAAGTAGGAGGTCCTGTCTGCACGTTGCGCACGTTAAAAATCCCTCGACGGTTGGAAATCGTAAAAAGTAGGCCGTACGGCCGCTTCCCTGGCAAAAAATAAAAAAATTAGGAAACCTACCCACCACATAAATATTTATAGACTATGTGTATCTGTATATACACATTGGGATCTTCGCCGGTGCTACGGAGTTCGTGCCTTGTATTGAGATACTCCTTATGTGATCTAAGGGAGGAGATCGGAGCACTTATGGAGCTGTACGTGTGAAATGAAGAAAGTCATTAAAAACCAAATGAAACCAAAACCAAACCATGCCTCAACTTTGTCTATATTGCTGCGAAGAAATGTAAAAGATTCTACATCTTGTAAGGGTGCTTCTTTTCCCTGTGTATTGTCAGACCCAGCTGCTGTGACTTTTTATGAAGTACTTTAAGTTTGTCCTACATCTTAACTCCTACAGGCGGTTATCAGTTGTTGTCGCAATACTAATTTATCAATAGTTAGAATATTTGATGATAGGGAAGAAAAGGAAAAGAGCAGAAGCAAGGAAACCTACAATAAATATATACAATGACTCGGCCAAGGAAGAAAATGTAACGAGGCCGCCAGTTTCACTGGCAAATGGACACACTGGACGAGTTATAGAAACTTCGAGGGCTGAGAGACAAAGAAAGTCGACGTCAATAGTTAGAACGTATCTCTCTGAAACTACGGAATAATCGCGAGCAGTTTTTAACCTTGACCCTCCCTAAAGACCGGGTTAATGGACGTGCTCTGGACGATGTAAATCGTCACGTCTACATGAAGACCTCCAGGGAATCGCGCAGGAACAGATTACCCTTGGCTGATTGCGTGCAAATATAGCGTAGGTTGCAGATAAGCGATTCTTTGATTCACGTGCCAACTCCCTCAGCTCTGACCACTCCCCAGTTACATTTTTACTACTCCGTCTGTGGTTTATTATTTTACTACTTCGTGAGTATCTCCAGTTGCGTATACCTGTTCTGTCCATTCAGTCAAGTAATTGTGAGTCAAGTCATTTGTTCTGTCCATACATAGTCAAGTCAGTGTGGTTAAATTCCTATATTGTAAGCATTGTATTTGTGTTACAGTTTTGTCATACTCAACAAGTGGCTCCCAAATATACGTTATTTTTCTCCCATTTATTCTCTCATGCACATTCTCTCACACGCAAACATCAGCAGATTCACTTTCATTATATCTTGCTATGAACCGATAACAGAATAATGGAAGTAAATCTAATATATATCTTCACTGAACAGACAGACAACAGATTTTATAACTACAGTATATTATGCAATGCTCCGTTGTTTGCCTTATAACATAACATGATGTGTCTTAACAAACGGAATGCTTCGTCTAAAGGTAGTTTAAAAAAAAATAATAAAATTTTGCCTCTTTTGGCGAGGCGCGTCCCGTTCAACCTAGTCGGTTATATTAGGGCGCATGTCCAAATATAAAAGACCTTTAAATCTAATATGACAGAGCTATGATATTCATATATGTGAATCAGTAATAACTTATTGTGTTAAAAAAAAAACACACACACACCTCGTCTATTGCTGAAATCTTTATGTGATTGTACACATGACGTACACTACATTCTATCTTTATATTATTTACTAAACGTCATGCTGACTGGCGTTGGAGATAAAGTCTATCCATTTCCTACAGCCTCTGATGTTTTGAATTAGTTGTGTTTTCAATCTTTTCGCATGTTTGTTAGGGTATTTTTCTTTGTAACGTCTTCTGCTCTTTAAATAGACTTTGCTAGTTGTTTGTACTACTTGTTTGTACTACTTGTTTGTACTACTTTTTCGTTTATTTCTATTTTCTGATGAGGTGCCCAAAGAACATTGTCTTCGTCTTATCGTGTTGATTAACTGACGACCTTCTTGTTCCTCTGATGATTTCCTTATTCGATGTTTCTAGCTGTCCAAGGTATCCATTGCATTCTTTTCTGGAATCCCATCTCCGCTGCCTCAAATTTTCTTTGCAGCACATCGCGAATACCACTACCAAGTTTACAGCGCATCATCAATAGCACCATCAACGGTTTACAGCGCATCATCAATAGCACCATCAAAGGTTTACAGCTAATTGACAATAGCACCATCAAAGGTTTACAGCTAATTGACAATAGCACCATCGAAGGTGTACAGCTAATTGACAATAGCACCATCGAAGGTTTACAGCTAGCTGACAATAGCACCATCGATGGTTTACAGCTAATTGACAATAACACCATCAAAGGTTTACAGCTAATTGACAATAGCACCATCGAAGGTTTACAGCTAATTGACAATAGCACCATCAAAGGTTTACAGCTAATTGACAATAACACCATCAAAGGTTTACAGCTTATTGACAATAGCACCATCAAAGGTTTACAGCTAATTGACATTAGCACCATCAAAGGTTTAGAAATAACAAGTAATGAAACAATCTTAGAATGATTTATATCTGCACAAAGGAAAACATCAAACAAGGGACACGGATCTTTGATCTGTCACGTGTTCAAATGACCGATCATTGTCATCATCATTTCCTATTTCATTCGTTATCGAATGTGAAGCAAACATTGCAGCTGGTCACTTTTGCTAGTGATCTTTCAGTGCTGTTTTCTGCAGCAATGTGTTTCATGAGCAGATGTTGCCAGCCACATGCACAACCACATTTTAGACCCTAGTTACTACATGCACAACCACATTTTAGACCCTAGTTGCTACATGCACAGCCACATTTTAGACCCTAGTTACTACATGAACAGCCACATTTTAGACCCTAGTTACTACATGCACAACCACATTTTAGACCCTAGTTACTACATGCACAACCACATTTTAGACCCTAGTTGCTACATGCACTACCACATTTTAGACCCTAGTTACTACATGCACAACCACATTTTAGACCCTAGTTGCTACATGCACAACCACATTTTAGACCCTAGTTACTACATGCACAACCACATTTTAGACCCTAGTTGCTACATGCACAACCACATTTTAGACCCTAGTTACTACATGCACAACCACATTTTAGACCCTAGTTACTACATGCACAACCACATTTTAGACCCTAGTTACTACATGCACAACCACATTTTAGACCCTAGTTACTACATGCACAACCACATTTTAGACCCTAGTTACTAGGAACCATTTGCCTTATTCTTCCTTTGTCTACTCAGAGACCCTCGGCATCTCTACGTCGCCTAACGGAAATTAAGGCAAGAACTGCAAAGGCAGAATCAACTGTCTACTTTCATTAGCAGTAAAGAGGAGAGCATTATGACGCTATACACATCCAATAAGATCACTGATGTGGAACTGATGACAAGAAACAGACAAGGACCAGAGGAACAAACTATGAGAAGAAGATTCTTATAATAGATATGACACACACTAAGGAAATCTGTTGATATCATTACTAGACAGTCACTATGTGACAGTGTGCTCCTAGTTGAGTTGGGTACGGCGCCAATTGTTCAATATGTGACTCTTCTTATTATATCTTCCTATTTATCTGTTAAATATCCATCAAGTGTTATTACTAGCTTCCCGCTAGAGTTGTAGATTCTTGTGGAGCTGCTGCAGGTTCGTTCTTCTCTCGAGTGATGTTGTGAAGGTGCTATGGTGGTAGTACTTACTAATATTCTGGTAACTTTTCATTCAGTGCAAAAATCTGCTGTCATAACTCGACTGATAGTATAAACAAGGTTTATTTACAAGAATTCACACACACAAAAAACAATTTCAGATGAAATTCAAATCAATTATTCCTTGTCATGAATGTAGTTTACCCATATTTTCCTTTTCGTTCTCCACAACCGCATGAGTTATTCAAACATCTCGTGCAACTCACTATCTAGGTCGCTTTGACCTTCTTCTACAACCTTTCAGTTCAGATGGTTGCGTTTTTTATCCTCAATATTTAAAGTTACTAGTTTCTTCAAATGGTGAGCCCTCATATACATCTGTGACTGTTTTCTTTGTTCCCTTCCTAGTACAAATCAATATTATCTGGGGACAAAATTCAAAATCGAGACTTGTACTTACATGTGTTACTACACAAAGTCTATCCTCCCAGTACAGAATAAATATAGCTGCCGCTTATATTCTGTCTTGAATAAAACGATATCATTTAACCTTTACACACAATATACTTCTTTTCTGAAAACACTTCAAGACAACTCAACTTAGAACAAGTCTTCGTGGCTCTACGAGATTGAGACAGCTCAAACATGGCTTCTCATCAGCTCTCCAGTAGAAACACAACTTTCCCCGAGGTCGACTAGATGGAACTGCCCTAATGATAATCTTAACGTCTCCTTAGCCCGGCAGGTGTTGTGGGCCCTTGTCACCGTCAATGACTTTGATTGGTCTACTAGAAATGCATGACCTTATCTCATTGGCACGTATAATGCCTGGGTAACAAACCTCACTGTCACACTTGTTTAGGAATCCCCATGGTAAATGAGGTAAATGGAGTTTAAAGAGCATAGTGAGAAGACAAACGGCAAGATACAGGAAGGAGATGAAGAATAAATGTAAAGACACTGAGCTGATGGCACGGGAAAGAAGATTTAACGTGAGTTTACTGAAGGCATATGCTCCTTGGGGAGCTAAAGGGTAAAGATAACGACATAAATCTTATATTACCTTATGTATGTAAAGTGTAGGCAAAGAATAACTACATGGAATTCCATGTAAACCTTTGGTGGTGCTATTGTCGATGTGCTGTACACCTTTGGTGGTGCTATTGTCGGTTAGCTGTAAACCTTTGATTATGCTATTGGCGGTTAATTGTAAACTTTAGGTGGTAATGTTGGTGATTAACGTAAAACCTTAAGGAATCATATTGCTATTATGGCAATATTTAACGTCATCCATCAACTATGCCACTGTTATTGGTGCCACACAATGCGTTCAGTAAGTAGAAATATTGAAAAAATATGGTCAGATGTATTTCTTTGTTAAAGCAGTCGATGTAGTCAAAGCGGTAATGTAGGTGATTAACGCAAAACCTTAGGTAGTAATGTTGGTGGTTAAAGTAAAACCTTACGTGGTATTGTTGGTGATTAACGTAAAACCTTGGTGGTAATAATGTTGATTAACTGTAAACCTTAGTTGGTAATATTGACGATTAACTCAAAATTTTGGTGGTACTCTTGGCTATTAACTCAAACTTTTTGGTGGTACTCTTGGCTATTAACTCAAAATGTTGGTGGTACTCGTGCCTATTAAGTCCAACTTTTTGGGGGTACTATTAATGTATAACTCAAAACCTTTGGTGGTGCTATTAACGATTGTCTAATTCTTTGGTGCTACCACTGGCGATAATTGTGTATAGTAGAAACCAGAGGTTTTTCCCCCTTTCTGATTCTAAAACTGTGAAGAGAAAAATTATGAATAAGACCAAAGCACCCTCAGGTATTTCGTCCAAGACGACTAACATAAGGTTTTGTATGAAGCTGGCAGCATCATAATGTAGAATACATTTCCATGGAAACCGCTGCTGCAAGAGCATTTAACTGCTTTGTGCAGACTTCCTGGCAGACCGCTACATTGGTGGCTCACGTAAGGAGTGCAAAGACAAATTTTGACGATGATTATAAAAATAACGTGCAGATTAATACTATCGTTCGTCAGAAACTGGTTAGAGATTTATGAATCAGCTGCGTGCTAAATCGCACATCAGCTATGTAGACGACGTTGTATAGAAGTCCCCATCTTACTGTATGTACGCTGTCTGTATTTGTTTCTTAAATATGAGTTTTCGCCGCGTTTTGGCGAGGAGTGTTGTGGTCAACATAGACGCGAGGTCCGTCGATTATATTAGGGCAACCGTTGTGTTCTTGTCCGTAGTACAAAAACACACACATCTTACCACCAACACAGTGTTATAACCAGTGGCGTATCCTGGTAATGCGAGCTAGGCGTGCTGCTACTTAAAATGAATATGTACGCCTACTATTTAACTTCTTCCCCTCTTAATTTAAAAACCAACTATATTCAATTACGAAACGATAGTTATTAGGGGTATATGTCAACTATCTCCGAAATACTAATTAACTTACAACTTGAAACTCACTGTCACTATAATAATCTGCATTCCCGGCAACTAACAAAAATTAATCACAAAAAACACTGGATGGACACAACCGATTTTTACAACTCGAGAGCTGCAGGACCACCGCACGCATGTTCGCATTGTATTTACGTATCTGGCCATGACCCCGATCCAATCAAACCAGTGTTCAGACGTGAATCCGAAAGGTGCCGCACGCATTGTGACGGAATTACCCGAGAAACTTCGGGTGATTGCTACTAACCAATTAAAAACTGCACTATAAAAAGCGTCTGGGGAAACTGAAACTAGATTATACTCGTAGATTCTATGCGGGAAAATCCGTTATCCTGGCGCGTGCGGTCCGAAAGCAGAACATTAGAAGAGAAATATTTTATAGAATAATAAATTAAATTTTTATTTTCCTTCGGGCATAGGTGTGCGCAGCACGCACAGCACACATAGAGAATACGCCACTGGTTATAACCTATCTTACCCTACCAAAAAAAAAAAACAACAAAAAAACTGAAATGTTTTCGTGTTTTTACGCACAGTTTTAATTTTAAGCAGTAAAAAGTACCTAGAATTTACGACATAGTGTAACTTTCACAGTTCCCGATCCATGCGAGAATCAAGCTGATAGCATATCTGTTACGTTTTTTTCCACAGAAACTATAGATACAACAAAAACTGAGAGCGACAGCAATGTTTCAGAGGCAGACATAATGTCACTTAAAAAAAGATTTAAAAAAAGAAAAGAAAAAATGAAGTAAAATGTAGAATGATAAGTTTTCGAAATAACAGGATGAAACATTACTTCTGCATACAATAAAACGAGCATGTTAGATTTTATGATTATTGCTAAATTTGACATTTCATTCCTTGTATCAGCCTTCAGAGATCGTATTGCTATTATGGCAATATTTAACGTCATCCATCAACTATGCCACTGTTATTGGTGCCACACAATGCGTTCAGTACGTAGAAATATTGAAAAAATATGGTCAGATGTATTTCTTTGTTAAAGCAGGCGATGTAGTCTACATGTTGCATGAAATCATGTGACATCATAATATAGCTTACGTAAACTAGTATTGAAAATGAGAAAAAGAAACTAGGATTTCGACACTAGCGAGCGAAATCTGAAAAAGATTGTAAGTGGAAGCCGTAGCAATCCGGCAACGTGCCTTTAATTTGTATCCAGCTTAGATCAACTTTTAAATTCGGCTACGTATTTTTTGCCAGAGTCTTCAGTTTGAAAATGGTCAAAGTATTTCCAGTAGTTTTGGGGTAGTTTCTTTGGTAAGCAGGCTGACAAAAGGATGGAGTAAAATTAGTAGCGCATTTTGCAATTTTCAGTTCCGAAGGCACCACAAAATTAGACGTTTATCAGACCAGATCTGAAAGTTGCCACCTTCACATGAAAGTTTGAATGTATTGCTTGACCAACACTAATTATTTTAAATTATTGTCTAGAGCATATGTTCTGCTACGATAGTTTTAATCTGCCTCCTAATGCCTCTTAACCGCTTGCAGCGCTGTGCTTCTCCTGTCCACTTGTCGTAAAACTCTATATCAATTACTGTGTCAATTATTCAGACATTCACTGTATTTATTAAAAACGGACATTTACTCTCCAGCACAAAGAAAGATTTTTTTTTTAAAGAGATAAACGCTTATTAAACTCAACCACAGAAATAATCGCTGGTAGCAGATCACAAAGATAATCGCTCATTAACACAGGACAAAAGAAATAATTACTCTTAACACAGGACCAAAGAGATAATCACTAATAATACAGGACCAAAGACAAAAAAAAAAAAAAAAAAATCATTCGTAAAACAGGACAGAAGGCCAAATGAACGAACGAACTTTATTTTCACAGGGTTCAGAATTTGGCACGCAGGCCTGCCTAACATTCTATGTTTATTCGGAAACATAATCAAGTTATGGGGACATGTAATCTGCACATAAAGTATTCGACACGTCTACAAGTGTATGCATATTGACTGAGGCTGTTTTTTTTTTTTTTGGATCATGTGGAAGATAGTTCCAAAGATGAGCAGCAGAGTATGATAATTTTCTCTTGAATAAGTCAAGCCTCGGTTTGGGAACTTTGTTGTTTGTTAAAGCGTTGACTGCGTTTCTTCATTGTATATGAAAATTGGCCACAGATACTTTGGAGCATTCTGTGACAGGATTTTGTAAAGGAATTTAGCTTTTTTGAGCAGAAAGCGCTTTCTTAGGGGTAATATTTTGAGATTGTTGTATAGATCTACACACTGTGTTTGGCCAATGTCAGAAATTAGACGCACTGCACACTTTTGTAGTAAATGGATTGTTTTTGTGTTGGACATGGAGCAACCATATCCCACACAAAGAGACTCCATTCACTAAAAAAGAGATAATCACTCGTAACATAGAACCAAAGAAATAATCACTCGTAACATAGGATCAAATATAAAATCAGTCATAAAAGATGACGAAAGAAATAATCACTCATAACACAGGACCAAAGAAATAATCACACATAACACTGTACCAAAGAAATAATCACACATAACACAGTACCAGAGAAATAATCACTCATTACACAGGACGAAAGAAATAATCACTCAAAACACAGGACTAAATAAATAATCACTCTTAACACAGGACCAAGAATATAATCACTCATAACACAAGACCAAAGAAATAATCACTCATAACACAGTACCAAAGAAATAATCACACATAGTACGGGACCAATAAAATAATTATTCGTAACACAGGACCAAAGAAATAATCACCCATAACACACAACCAAAGAAATAATCACCTATAACACACAACCAAAGAAATAATCACCTATAACACACAACCAAAGAAATAATCCCCTATAACTCACAACCAAAGAAATAATCACCTTAACTCATGACCAAAGAAATAATCATCCGTAACACAAGACCAAAGAAATAATCACCCGTAACACACAACCGAAGAAATAATCATCCGTAACACACAACCAAAGAAATAATCACCTATAACTTACAACCAAAGAAATAATCACCTATAACACACAACCAAAGAAATAATCACCTATAACATACAACCAAAGAAAAAATCATCTATAACACACAACCAAAGAAATAATCACCTATAACATACAACCAAAGAAATAATCACTCATAATACAGGACCAAAGAAATAATCACACATAACACTGTACCAAAGAAATAATCACACATAACACAGTACCAGAGAAATAATCACTCATTACACAGGACGAAAGAAATAATCGCTCAAAACACAGGACTAAATAAATAATCACTCTTAACACAGGACCAAAGAAATAATCACACATAACTTGGGACCAATAAAATATTCATCCGTAACAAAGGACCCAATAAATAATCATCGGTAACTCAGGACCAAAGAAATAATCACGCATAACACAGGACCAATAAAATAAACATCCGTAACACAGGACCAAAGAAATAATCCCACATAACACAGGACCAGAGAAATAATCATTCATAACACAGGACCAAAGAAATAATTATTCATAAAACAGGAACAAAAATATAAAATAATCATCCGTTACACAGGGCCAAAGAAATAATTACACTTAATACGGGACCAATAAAATAATTATTCGTAACACAGGACCAAAGAAATAATCACCCATAACACACAACCAAAGAAATAATCACCTATAACACACAACCAAAGAAATAATCACCTATAACACACAACCAAAGAAATAATCACCTATAACTCACAACCAAAGAAATAATCACCTATAACACATGACCAAAGAAATAATCATCCGTAACACAAGACCAAAGAAATAATCACCCGTAACACACAACCGAAGAAATAATCACCCGTAACACACAACCAAAGAAATAATCACCTTTAACTTACAACCAAAGAAATAATCACCTATAACACACAACCAAAGAAATAATCACCTATAACATACAACCAAAGAAATAATCATCTATAACACACAACCAAAGAAATAATCACCTATAACATACAACCAAAGAAATAATCACCTATAAGACACAACCAAAGAAATAATCACCTATAACATACAACCAAAGAAATAATCACTTATAAAGGGCACATTAATGAGCTCCTACTTTAGTGCGTACCATGTCAAACTTTAGCGGCTTGATGTCATTTCCAGCTGCATAAAAAGATAAACGTAGTTGTAAAACGAAATATAAATAACATTAACGTTCTGAAGCTCATGACATGACATTTAACACGTTTACTCGTGGCCGATAATTATTCATCTTTCTAGATTCAGGCTTCCTTGAAATTCCCTGTAAGGAAGCTTGTCCCAAGTTTGATAAATATTGTTCGTAAGACGCCGACCACTCTCCTTATCAACTTTTTTTTTAAAGCATCGACCTCTTTGGAAACTTAGTAGCGTCACGTTCCAGTCTACACAAATCTAAATTGGTACCTAACTCTGCTCTTGAGCTAGGGAAGGCTAAGGCAGCAAGGAAGGAAGCTGGTCACTTCACCTATGAAAAAGCTCAACATAGTATGGCGAACAGGGCTATGGAGTCGGTCATTTTTTTTAGTGGAGTCGTAATCGGTAAAAAATGTCCTGGATTCCGAATTTTACGAGACTTAAGTCAAGGCAAATTCACGTTTGATCAAATAAACTTCAAATAGTCTCCAAACCTAACGGTATTTGATATTTGGACATGCGCCCTAATATAACCAACTAGGTTGAACGGGCCGCGCCTTGCCAAAACGAGGCAAAATTTAATTTTTTTTTTTAAAAGCGAAAAAATTATAAAGTAGAATTCTTAAGACCACTTTCATGTTAAAGTACATCCATCTTTAGGTAATGTAGGAAAATTTCAGCTGCTTCTAATCATAAATAAAGTTTTTATCACAATTGGAAATTTGTCGGCACATTTAGAAAAGCACACAAGAAATGACAATAAACTATATACACTGTCAATTTTCCTGTCATCGTTAAAATAAAACTATTTTGCCTCATGGTGTTTGGGAAAGCAGTCATTTGTGTGCAGGTGTGTATGATTGTTATTTTGTATTACTGTATGAATGAATGAATAGTTTAAAATATAGTCTACGAAAGCCATGTATTCATTTATTCAAACACATACCATGCTTACACATAGATCTCCATATTAGTGTATAATTTTATGCCATATCAACTAGTTAAAAAAAAACTGTAGTCGGAGTCGGACTTTCGGAAAATTTTTTGGCCGACTGATAGGAGAAGTCACTACAACCCCCATCCCTAGGTCGGTATCTGCTATGGAACTACCATTGCCTTTTCTCTGGTATGGTCTATCTTAAAGTTACACGCACATGATAGTGGTTGGTCGGACTTCATCATTGCAAGGCTAGTTTGTCATTACGCTGTAGTCAAAAGTTTGGTTAACTGACTGAAAGTCGAGCTTGAGAGCTAGCTGCCGCATGGAACTTACGGAGACAAAAACCTGGTGTGTTCACTTACATATAAGCGTTCGTTGTCAGGATGTTTGTCGATTAGATAATACTTTACGACAGGGGGTGTTTTTGTTTCTCAGCTCTGACTGTCTAATGTGCAATCAAGTCATACTGATGGACGGGCGTCCTACGTACGCATGGACGGAGAGACAGACGAACATATGGACGGACAGACAGACGAAGATATGGACGGACCGACAGACAGACGAACAGTCGGAGCGACGAATAGAAAGATAGACCGATAGCAGACAGACAGGTAGGCAGGCAGATAGATAGATAGATAGATAAATAGATAGTTAGATAGATGGATAGATAGATAGATAGATAGATAGATAGATAGATAGATAGATAGATAGATAGATAGATAGATAGATAGATAGATAGATAGATAGATAGATAGATAGATAGATAGATAGATAGATATATAGAAAGATAGATAGATAGATAGATAGATAGATAGATAGATAGATAGATAGATAGATAGATAGATAGATAGATAGACAGATAGATAGATAGATAGATAGATAGATAGATAGATAGATAGATAGATAGATAGATAGATAGATAGATAGATAGATAGATAGATAGATAGATAGATAGATAGCAGTTCATCTCAAAAGACAAGAAACAAAACATATACTTACAAGCTCCCAGAAAGCAAATGACTGCTCATAAACTGTAATATTTATCAAGCGTTTATGTTGATACATTAACCAATTAACAATCCTAAAGCATTGAATTATGCCTGTATAAGTTCCTCGCGAAATATATGACTATGTACGTACCACATAATACTCCGAGTGCAGTCACAAGAATTTTACAATAAATGACATCTAAATTGCAAACTTCAGATTGTACTGCAATCCCTCTCCAGTGCTCGCAGACACACTCACGCCAATTTTCTATCACGTCTACCTCCTCGACGTCTGACGTTCTCTCTTTTCGCACACGAGACTATGCTCACGTTGGAATCACGTGTGGCGGACGAGAAGGGCGCCTCGCTTTCGGGAATAAATCTAAACAAATACGAATAGATAGATGCGCGGTTGGCAGAACAATAGCGCTCTTGTTATTAAGTCTTGTATTGTCTGGCATGTTAGTTTTCGTCCGTCCATTGTTGATTACTTTTTAATGTGCTCCATACCGGTTTTAGCGCTATTTTGAATTGATTAATTAAGCAAGTCAATGTATCTGACAATTTAACAATTTGTTATGTTTTAGTTGATAATAAATATTGTGTATGTCTAGGGGACAGCACGCGATAATATAGGATATTGTATGTGAGATTTGCACGTGGTATATGTTGGCTGCGTCTGACAGAGTAATGTGACAAAGGATCGGCTGGAATTAGGAATTGAGGGTGTATTTAAACAAAACGTGAAGTAAAGAAGAATTTACTTGTTTACGACTTGCAGGCCTCTGGTCTCCCACTTTGTTTCCTGGAAAGACTGATCAGATTAGTGTCGCATGAAAATTTAATTAACAGTAGGGAAAGCTTGACAGCTGCAGAGAGGTGAGGGAGAGTAGTGCACATTGACGTGTGATAGTGATGCGCAAGAGAGAAAGACGGAAGGCACAGTCTGAATCAGTGAGTTATTCATTAAGAAAACCACACACACAGCTCTTCTTGTTTTCTCTGGCGACAATATTACTCTTTTTCACACACTGTGTCACTCTCAAATCCTAGGGACAAGAAGTAAAGTTAGATTGAGGATTTGGTAGTCTGAACAGAATGAACAGTCCTATCAGGTCTAACTCAATGTATTTCAATTTAGAAATGTAAATAAATCAGTAAAAGATTTTACAGCAAAAAAATTATCACGAGAAAACAAACTCACAATAATTTGATGATTGTCAAGAAGTAATTATTTTACACAAATAGTGAAAACAAATGATGAATTAATTGTGTTAGTAAAGTACCCGACAGGCCTGATAACATCCTAGGCTTTGCTGAAAATATGTGAAATACTGTTTGTGTGAAAAATTGAATGTTTGTTTCTTTGTTCCTTTGGTGTGAATGTTGGAAACAACTTATATCCTGGTGTTCTCCTGGGAAAATTATGTAATCCAATGCTTTGCATTTAACTTCAGGGATCGAATAAGGTATCCACGAAAAGGGCACATAATCTGAACACGATTTTATAAATCCAAGATTGGTGTAACGTATCCACAATTGATGAGATATTAACAGATAATGAATTTGCTTCCGAAGGTGGGATGGAGGGTTATAATTGGTGGAGTATGCTAGGGGTGATGTTTGGTGTTGAGAATCTTTGAAATAATTGAAGGGAATTATGGTGACTTGTGGGCGAGGACTTATACTGGAGGGCTAGGTAACCTCTTTTCAGCAATTAGAGACAAGACGTGGCAGGTGGCACTGCATATATCTGTTGGACAAACTAAAATACACGTGTAATTACTCTTCTGCTGCAATACGCAGATTACTGCCGTAACAATTTAAGCAGTGTCCTCAGCGTAGGCCTGTTGGTATTCATGTATGCTTCTGTCCGTCTTGTTCCTAAAATAGGTCAGTCCATTGTTAAACATTCCTGTCTGCTGTGAATGAATTCAGCTGGTCAGGCCGCGTACATTCACAATAACAAAGACCACCGTTCTGCTCCCGGCCCGGTCAGCGAAGGAAAGGTCACATGAGGGTCTGCTACAGAATGTGGGGTTTATTTTATTTGGTACTCGCGGTCAACTCCTTCTTTCCTTTCACCGTTCATTCCTTCCAGCATTCATAATACTATACTCATACATTAATGTTACAAACATTGAAAAGTAAGATGCTCATTGTAATTATTTATTATATAAATATTGTAAAGTAATACCCCTTTAAAATACAAGAAGTGAAAATAAATGAACTTTTGTAATCATTTATGATACATACATAATAAAGTAAACCCATTAGTATACTACACTTAGACTTTCATAATGATAGTAATATATTTCAAATCTATATATTTGAGCTACTTTCCTATATACTGGAAAAGCGAATACATACCCGCACAGGATTGTATAGTTTGTAGTTAATAACTTGAGGGCACTTTGCTGTGTGCAAAGTTTTTCTTTACGAGACTAAGAAGTGCGTCTTGCTCTTTCAGTATGCTGATCAGCAAGTAAAGTCTTAAACTAGTTTATTTACCCACGAAATAATTATTTTCCATTTACCCGCTATAGTTTTTGTGTGTTCTCACGCTTTGCACCTGCGATATTATCTTCGCAAATTAGCTTGCATATCGAGTGGCACGATCGTAGGTGCCGTGCGAATATCCGTGTTCCGAACTCAAAGGTATCAACAATGGGAAAGAAGACAGGTCACAAATATCTATAAAGCCGAGTCTGGAAAATCCTAACAGGTATGAACGCTGGTTTGCCGAAGCTTCACCCGTGTTTGTGTGGGAAATGAAAGTGTGTGAGAAACATTTTTCAAAATACTAGGGATAGACAGAAAATAAGGTCATATCTAGGATAGACAGAAGATTACACATAGACAAATCATCTTCAATTGCGACAATTAGCAAACAGACAGTTTTGCTTGAGAGACAGATCACCATCACCATGATCATCGTCATACCATCATCATCTTTATCATCATCACCATCGTCATCATCGTCGTCGCCGCCATCTTCATCATCACCTCCTTTCAGTTACCTACGGAGTACAAGCCTGTAACAAACACTCTCCGACCCTGCCTGTACTGTGACATACTTCCAGGTCTTTAAATTACCCGTATGTCTCTGTCATCAGTTCTTTTCTCCATGTGCTGTTTGGTCTCACTATTTCTTTTACCTGGGGCGTTACACAACCAGGACTACCTCGTAATGCTATTGGTCTGTACAATGTCAGTATCTTCTATCCTGCCCCACTGATATTTATCTGGGTCTCTCTATCAGTTGCACATTAGTGATCTTGTCATACCATTTCCGTCCTTCCATTCTGTGTATGTGTCTATCTATGAAAATCTGCATTTGTCTAGTTAACACTTCGTTATCCTTCATGTTTCAGAGCCATACAATAGGACTGACTTGAAATTTGAGTTGGGGATTCTTATTATTGTATTGGACTTGATTTCTTATGATTTCCATATATTTCGCGGTACAATGAAAGCTGCTCGCGTTTTTTAAATTCTTATTTTGATATCATTGTCGATTCCTCCAACTTTGCCTACACTGCAAGATATATACATATTTAATTCCACATCTTGTAGGGATTTATCTCCCAGTCTAATCTGCCTATCTTCAATGACATGTATTTGCGTAATCTTTATCTTATCTTAACTATTTTCATTCTCAATTTAAGAGACAGAGCATTACTCAAAACATGTGACAACAAGAAGAGAATTACTGAATTTCTTATCTTTTTCTTCTTCTCCTTCTTCTTCTTCGTATACTTTCAGACGTCAACTTGAATATGTTTAAAGAAAGTGGTGGTCAGTCTGAAGTTGTTGGTATCTCCACAGAGTTTTTCAATGAATGGTACAGGTGCCGGCCATAAGGGCTTTCCCTGTTTATGTTGGGCACTGTTGCGGCAGATGTTCAGTGGTCATTTTATCGGTAACACTGTTAGACGAAACGGTAGTTCCTATTTTTAGCTTGCTGAATAGATAGTATCCTTTTCTGTAGTGGTGAAATTGTGATAAAAGTGGCTGATCATCAGTCCATGTCATCAAATTTTGCAGGGATTCCTTAGATAATAGATTTACACATACTTCGTGCAACTTTTTGGCATTTCACAGATCTCTTTGTATGAAATAAATGTATAGGGGTAAAATATGTAGTTTTGCAGTCATGTTATCAGAAATTGGGTAAGAAGAAAGGAGAGAGAGAGAGAGATGAAGAGAGAGAGAGTGAGAGAGAGAATATGGGGGGGGGGGGGATTGAGATAAATAGAGAGAGAGTTACAGAGAGAGAGAGAGAGAGAGTGTGTGTTAGAGTAGAGAGAGAGAGAACAACAACTAAGTTTTTATCGTTGACTTACTACAGTGCAATTGTAACATAGTTGTAGAAAAGATCGGATGTGGGCGTTAGCGAGTCGTCAACTGTAATTTAGCATTTAAAAAATGTTTACGAAGAATATAAATAATGATATAAATAAATAATTATATATATATATATATCTTTTTTCATTGCTACACTGTACTCAATCTGAACGAGTTATCTCCCATGTTTCTATAGGTGTCGTTTTAATCAATTTATTATTAAATTCTATTGGCTGTTTTCACATAGATTTTAATTGAGCTGTACCCGCCATTTGTATATAATGTACAGAAATATTTTTTTATAGTGTTTTGCTCAAACTAAGTGGGTAACCCGCTATTGTATCTTTATATTCAATCTTGATCGAGTTATATTTGAAGTTGTTAATCTCTTTTTTTCATTTCTTGGTGTCGCGTGTTCTCGCTGATGTTTTCTCACCATCTTGACTTCCCGGACATTCATAAATTTCTTTCGTTTTCTTCTTCATCTTTTTTCCTTCTACTCCGTCTTTTTCTTTTCCTTCTTCTAACTCTTCCTTTTTATCTTTTCTTCCTACTCCTTGTATGTCGTCGATGTCGTCATCAATCATAAAAATCGTCATTGTCACTATCACCATCATCATCAAATAGGTGTAGTGTATAAAAACAATGAAAGAAGCCTAACTAAGACGTCCAACTTGATGAGAGAAATAGATGTGAAAAGCGATAAAAGACGCCTGAGACATACCGCCAGTTTTCCGTCGTAATTACATGTGGTTACGATAAGAACAATGCCCGTATCGTTCCCCATGCCCACGAAAAAAAAAAAAAAAAGAATACGATAAATGCGCCTTCATGCATGTCGTACAAGGCGACTAATATGTGGTTGTGCATGGTGATACAAACCCCATCATGTAAAACAAATTGTCTGAGAAACCACCACTGCAAGAGCAAGTGATTACTTGGTGCAGGCTTCCTGCAAGGAGACCAACTGCTGTGGTAGCTCCATGCTCCGTAAGAGTCATTGATGATGATATAAGAACACTGAGACAAGCCTAAGATGATATAAGAACACAGAGACAATCCTAAGATGATATAAGAACACTGAGACAAGCCTAAGATGATATAAGAACACTGAGACAAACCTAAGATGATATAAGAACACTGAGACAAACCTAAGATGATATAAGAACACAGAGACAATCCTAAGATGATATAAGAACACTGAGACAAACCTAAGATGATATAAGAACACTGAGACAAGCCTAAGATGATATAAGAACACTGAGACAAGCCTAAGATGATATAAGAACACAGAGACAATCCTAAGATGATATAAGAACACTGAGACAAACCTAAGATGATATAAGAACACTGAGACAAGCCTAAGATGATATAAGAACACTGAGACAAACCTAAGATGATATAAGAACACTGAGACAAGCCTAAGATGATATAAGAACACTGAGACAAACCTAAGATGATATAAGAACACTGAGACAAACCTAAGATGATATAAGAACACAGAGACAAGCCTAAGATGATATAAGAACACAGAGACAATCCTAAGATGATATAAGAACACTGAGACAAACCTAAGATGATATAAGAACACAGAGACAATCCTAAGATGATATAAGAACACTGAGACAAACCTAAGATGATATAAGAACACTGAGACAAGCCTAAGATGATATAAGAACACTGAGACAAGCCTAAGATGATATAAGAACACAGAGACAATCCTAAGATGATATAAGAACACTGAGACAAACCTAAGATGATATAAGAACACTGAGACAAGCCTAAGATGATATAAGAACACTGAGACAAACCTAAGATGATATAAGAACACTGAGACAAGCCTAAGATGATATAAGAACACTGAGACAAACCTAAGATGATATAAGAACACTGAGACAAACCTAAGATGATATAAGAACACAGAGACAAGCCTAAGATGATATAAGAACACAGAGACAATCCTAAGATGATATAAGAACACTGAGACAAACCTAAGATGATATAAGAACACAGAGACAATCCTAAGATGATATAAGAACACTGAGACAAACCTAAGATGATATAAGAACACTGAGACAAGCCTAAGATGATATAAGAACACTGAGACAAGCCTAAGATGATATAAGAACACAGAGACAATCCTAAGATGATATAAGAACACTGAGACAAACCTAAGATGATATAAGAACACTGAGACAAGCCTAAGATGATATAAGAACACTGAGACAAACCTAAGATGATATAAGAACACTGAGACAAACCTAAGATGATATAAGAACACAGAGACAAGCCTAAGACGCGCCGACCAACTTTAAGAAAGAAATATACACTGTTATATAAAAAGAACCATCATCATCTTTACCATTTTTTTTCTTCGCCACCCTCGTTATCCTCTTCTTGTAATTCTACTCTTGCTTTTCTTGGTCTTTTTCTTCTTCGTCATCGTCGCATTCTTCCCTTCTGTGTTCTTCTCCTATATTTCTTTTTTTTTCTTTCATTTTTTCTTCTCTGTTTGCGTGTACATCCTTTATCATTCTGCTTCTCTGCATTATTTTTCTCTTTTGTCACGTTTTTATAATTTTGTTTGTCTCGGTTTGCAATTCTTCTTTTACTTCTCAGTAATCTTAGCCTTTACGTCTCCTCTTTATCTTCTACTACTTTTTGATTTCCCAGTTTTGATCTTATCCTCCTACGTCTTCCGTTTTCTTCTTTTATTTAATCGGAAAGGAGATAAGCACAGACATGTATGATCCAGGGAGACTGTTGCTCGCTTGCTTATAATTCGTCTATGCCTCCCTTCACGCCCCTACCCACATGCAGCGTACAGGTGTGTAAGTACAAGATGACCAGCACTATATAATTTATGTCTCAGTTTATCTTTGTTATCACCATATAAAGTATATCGTCTTCTTCCATTTCCTCTTCCTGTTTTGTTTTATTGTTTTTCTTTAAATTAACTTTCTCCTTCTGTTTACTATTTTTGTTCTTTATCAACGTCTTCTACTCCATTTTCTTCCTCTTTTTGTTCTTCGCCCACTTCTCCATCGTCTTTGTCCTTTCGTTCCTCACTCACTTCTGCTTCTCCTCATGCTTCTTCTTTTTTGTTCCTTACTCATTTCTCCTTCTCAGTATTCCTCATCTTGTTATTGTTCACCCACTTCTCTTTCGTCTACCTCTTGTTATTGTTCACCCACTTCTTCTATCCCTTCTTAATCTTTTACTTCTACTCTTTCATCTTTTTTTCTCCTTGAACTTTCTTCTTCTATTTGGATATGTGTTCTTGTCTTTTTATTCTACTTCTATCCCTCTTTTGTTACATGTTATTTTCTTCTCCATTTCCGTCGTCTCCTTCTTTCCTTTCTAGCTTTTTTTCTTCTTCTTTGCCGTATGCTTCTTATTTATTTAATTATACGTACCACTTTAAAAACAATATCCATTAGCCATGGTTGCGAATTCCGTTAATCTCAGACATTAGAGAAGGTTCAAGAACTTTCCGTGGACTGTTTTTTGTTTTGGTTTTAAGGACTATCTTCATTGCACACGTACAACTCCATCAGTCTCCGATCTCCTCCCGATCTCCTCCCTGAGATCCCACAAGAAGGATCTCGGCACAGTGCACAAACTCCGTAGCACCGGCGAGAATCCCAATGCGTGAATATAGGAATCACAAATTCTATAAATAGTTTTGTGATTATGGCATCATTAGGACCGCTGGTTCTGAACACAAATTTCCATAATTTATATTCCCTCAACTGGGAATCGAACCCGCTATCTCTAAAATTCGAGACGGAAGCCCTCACCTCTTAGTCAATCCGACTCCTCCGTGGACTGTAAGAGTATCTGGCATGACCGTTAAACATTTACTTTCATCCTCTAGCCATTTTGTGTCAGTGTTCTCTTTCGCACCGTAACTCGGCATCATCATCATTAGCCTTTAGTTCCCCAAGGAGCATAGGCCTTCAACAAACATATGCCAAGTCTTCCTGTCCTGTGCCATCTGCTCCAAGTTCTTTCCATGTTTTCCTCATCATTTTCACCTCTGTATCCAGTTCTCTTCTCCATGTGTTTTTTGGTCTACCTCTACCTCTCTTTCCCTGTGGATTCCAGAACAACGACTGCCTTGTAATGCTATCAACAGGTTTCCTCAATGTGTGTCCTATCCATCGCCAGCGTCTTCTTCTCAACTTTTGTTCTACTGGCACTTGTCTGGTTCTTGTCATCAATTCCACATTTGTGACTTTGTCATACCATTTCAGTCCTTCTATTCTACGCAAGCACCCGTTTATAAAAGTCTGTAGCTTTTTAGTTGTTGTTTTTGTTGCTCTCCATGTCTCAGAGCCATACAGTAAGACTGACTTGACATTTGAGTTGAAGATTCTTATTTTCGTGTTGGACTTGATTTCTCTTGTTCTCCATATGTTTTCCAATGCAATGAAAGCTCCTCTTGCTTTTTGTATTCTTATTTTGATATCACTGTCTGTCCCTCCAACTTTGTATATATTACTGCCAAGATATGTGTAAGATTCTACATCCTTTAGTGGTGTTTCTTCAAGTTCAACCTTGTTATCATGTCTTGCGTTTATTCTCATACTCTTTGTCTTTTCCCTGTGTATTTTCATTTTCCCTGTGTATTTTCATTTTCCCTGTGTATTTTCATTTTCCCTGTGTATTTTCATTTTCCCTGTGTATTTTCAGGACCACTTGTTGTGACCTCTCATCGAGAATTTTTATTTTCTATCCTGTACCTTCTGCTAAAGTTCGTTCCATGCCTTCTTCACCCCTTCGGTCTCCCAATCCCGTCTCGATGTGTTTTTTGTTATCCTGTAACTTTTTTTTTTATCTGAGGTATTCAAGTAAAAGGATTACATTATAAAGCTATAAATAGGTTTCTTCAGTATGTGTCCTTCCCATCGCCAGCTGCTTCTTCTCATGCCCTGCTCCACTGGTACTTGTCTAGATCTTGTCATCAGGTCCATATTGTCGATCTTATCATCAGGTCCATATTGTCTATCTTGTCATCAAAGACTGTATTGTCGATGTTCTTACCAAGTCCATATTGTTGATCTTGTCATCAGGTCCATATTGCCGATCTTGTCATCAGGTCCATATTGGCGATCTTGTCATCAATTCCATATTGTTGATCTTGTCATCAAGTCCACATTGTTGATCTTGTCATCAGGTCGATATTGTCGATCTTGTCATCAGGTCCATATTAACTATCCTGTCATCCGGTCCATAATGTCGATCTTATCATCAGGTTCATATTGTCGACGTTCTCATCAGGTCCATATTGTCGATCTTGTCATAGAAGTTCAGTCCTTTAATTCTATACAAGTGTTCATTTACGAAAGTCTTTACACATTTCCACACTGGTATGTAATATAATCATACCATTTCCACACTGGTATGTAATATAATCATACCATTTCCACACTGGTATGTAATATAATCATACCATTTCCATCCGTCTATTCTGCGGAAGCACTCATTTACGAAATGTCTACAACTTCTTGTTTATACCGCACTGTAATCTGTCTTCTTTTCGCTTTTGATGCTCCCTCTGGAGCATGTAGCTACAACTGCAACTGATCTTCTTGCAGGAAACCTGCGTGAAAGCATTCATATACTCTTGCATTTGTGGTTTGCTTAGCAACTAGTTTTAAACGGTTAGGTTACCAGTCACATATATAATATTATATTAGTAGCTTTCTACGAATTGCTTGGGAACAATAGCTTAATTCTGTCTATATCTCCTCATAAACCGTTTCAGTCGAGAAATCATGCGGCGTGGGTTGGGTATTTCTCACACACACAAAGTGTTGTAATTTATAGCTATCACCCACCTTAGATGAAAAGTCTGGATTCGACCTTTTCCTGTTTTTTTTTTAAACCCGTTATTGTGTAGTAAGCCATCTTCTCAGAGAGCGCCTCGCACGTGAGGTCACGAGTGAGGTCATGATGCCCTAGAACTATGGGAGCTAAGGGTAACCAGGGTGTAGGTCATCGAAATTTCTCAAGTGATAATATACCGCAGTGATAGAGCAAGACGGGTCGTGTTATAGATGATTATATTAAGAAGCGTTATTGGAAAGAAACAATAAAGAAAATCGCAGTGCAAATAAGATTACGAGATAACAAAGACGTTGAAGAAAAAAATAAAGCAGCAGGATTATCAAGAAGCAAAAGAAAATGACCAAGAGAAGACATTAAAGAAAAAGAAGATGTACGGGTTGATGAGTAAAACAAAGAGAAATTAGTATGAGGCAAAAAAAAAAAAAAAAAAAAAAAGATGAAGGGACACAAACAAGTTAAATAAAAATAATAAGGGAAACAACACCGAACAGAAAAAATGTGTTTTCTTCCCGATGATGACGACGATTGAGACGAATATAAACAAAAAGAAACATATAAAACAATCTTAGAATACGAAGTAAAACAAGAGAACGAAGGTATACAATGGTAAAAATATTGGAATAAGAAAAAAGAAAAAAAAAAAGCAAGAAAGCAGAACCAAAGAAAACAATGTAATTAAAAAAAAAAACAGATGAGGAAAATAAATGTAAAGTAAGAAATAAAAGAGAAGTGAAAAAAAAGGGAAAAAGATTAAAACAAGCAAACATTATGCATAGAATATCCTAGTTTGCCGACCACCAAGGCGGTTAATCATGTATAGACCTATTCATCTGTGGTAGACAATATAAATTAATTTGACAACGATACAGGGTGCAGTCACCCGTATGTTATTGAAACCTGAAAGAAGGGCAAAGTAACACTATAACCTGCCATGCATGCCGTAAAGTGCGACTAACGATGTTTGGGCAAGGAGCTGGTTACTCCATCCTACAGAAATTTAAAACCACACAAACTTCATGAACATGTAAACTGAAGGAAAATAATTCAGTTCGGCCATTCAAGACAGAAGATCTTCTGTTGAGGAGGCTGTCACGGGTTGCGTCCCCTTTTCTCTACAGTAGTGGTCCAACAGTGGCCAAAACCTAGATTATCTAATGTGAGTCTTTAAAGGTGTCTACCTTCGCACAAGATTGCTCTTGGTAGAGTTGGAAATAAAAGGTTAATGATGCTTCTACCTCGAGGGAGTTTTCACAAGATATTTCAGAAGTCAAGAACAATGCTGAATTAGTCTCTGCACGTTAAATTTTTATCGGACAATCCCCCCCTCCCCCCCACCCTCCCCCGCCGTTTGTGAAGATGTATATTGTCTGATTTAGCTCGTTCAATGACCCAGCTGATTTAAATCAGCGAAATTCCTCTTCTAGCTCGATGTAGATGTGTATATATACATACCAAGCTTCGTCTGTTTAATTCAAATGTTATCTCAGTGTTAACATACGGCTGTGAGAGTTGGAAAATAACAAAATCATTGGAGAACAAGCTGAATACATTCGAGAACAAATGTCTTAGAAAACTCATGAACATCAGTTGGAAAGAATTCAAGACTAATCGACAAATAAGAGAAGACTCTAGGCAGAAATATGTCTCCGACTATATAAGGAAAAGACGATGGTCATATATCGGTCATGTCCTACGAATGCAAAACAACAGAATACCACTACAGGCGCTCACTTGGGTTCCTGAGGGTAAGAGGAAAAAAGGAAGACCAAAAGAAACACTCAGAAGAACAATAATAGGAGAAGGAAGAACGTTGGGCCTAAATAATGTGCAAGAGCTAAGAGGAGTGGCGTCACAACGAACAACCTGGAGAGCACTGGTTTCTGCCTTATGCGCCGTGTTTGGCGCTTAAAGAATTTATTTATTATTATTATTATATATATATATATATATATATATATATATATATATATATATATATATATATATATATATATATATATTATATATATATATATATATATATATATATATATATATATATATATATACTGAAGCACATTAAAAACGCACCACCTGTATAATCCAGGAACAGAGTGTGAAATGTAAATATAAGTTTGTACAAGTTTACATATTTGGAATCTTTATTCATTTTCCTATGAATCCATGCTGGTCATTAATTTGTACATTTGATTGTTATGAAATTCATTGCATTCTGTGCAGGCAAGGGAGAAAACCAAAAATACAAAAAAAAATGCACGTGCGTTATCCTGCTGGAGAAGCTGCAAGTCTGGATAAATTGTGAACGCAGGAGCAACCAGTGCATCCAGAACCTCATCTCGATATGTCACAGCATTAACATTTCCACGGAAGACGTGAAGAGGCAAGCGATGGTGAAAACTGAATCCTCCCCAAATGTGAATACTGCCACCTCGAAATCGGTTGACACAGCAATCTGCAAAGCGCTCTTCACACCGTCGCTAAATCCGCATACGTCCATCTGCAAAGGATATGTTGAATCTGTTCTCGTCTGTGAATAGGACAGCATTCCACTGCAGTCTAGTCCATCTGATATGTTGCTCTGCCCATTGCAGGCGCTGCTAACGATGTCTGTGAGTCAAGTTTGGCCCAAAATAAAGTCGTCTTGCAGTAAGACCTGTATCTCTGAGTCGTCGTATGACTGTCATTCGAGAGACTTGCCCATGTCTACCCACTATTGCTCTTGCTGTTTGACTTGCCGGGAGAGTACGATTCCTTAGGTGACTCAGCACAATATGACGATCTTGCGCAGGGGTAGTAACTCGTTGTTGGCCACTCCGAAGTCTATCCCGGGCACTGCCAGTGGTTCCGTAACGTTCATTGAGACGTACAATAGTGCTGTGGTGGCAATTCATCCTTCTGGCAATGGCCCGCGAGCTCATTCCGGTCTCCAACATACCAATGGCTCGTTGGCGGTCGTTTTCAGATAGTCGTGGCATTTCAAGCACATGTACTGGGTGTTTTGTCTCAACGGCCTTTTTATACTGAGTATACTGCCACAACGCGTACACATTTTCAGGGTCATAGCTGTTGGGAATCGTGTTGCACGTGTAACTTTCATCGTTTTCATGTAGTCTGTACACAAACCCGTGGGTTGAATCTTGCACTTTCCATTCCAGCAGCCATTCGCTCTCTACCTCATGGCAAACACGGGGAAAATCCATTCCCACACTTTTTTTTGCCAGCTTCTCGGCATCAGTATATATAATAGTGGTGCGTTTTTAATGTGCGTCAGTATATATATATATATATATATATATATATATATATAGATATAGATATATATATATACATAGAAATGTATATATATATATATATATATATATATATATATATATATATATATATATATATATAATGTCTGAGTCATACGAGTGCCTTTTGCTCTGCAAAAATTAATTCAACTATGAATTTGTCTAAATCAACATACACTAATTTAATGATAAATTACTTTAACACTTATGAATAAATGTTCTTTGGTGATTTAAAAAAAAAAAATTGGTTTCTTCACAGACATTATTTAGTTTAGTTGTGTTTGGTCTGTTAAAATTAGGACTTGCAAAAATGCTGATGCGCCGATGCTTTTCCGTAGATTCGTCTCTGTGGTGAGGAGCACGTATCCAGATCAGTTCAGGACGTAACCTATCCTGGTCAAGGCAAGAATCTTCAAGTTTCGATCTCAACCTTCGAACTACAGTCTAGTAGTCCAGGAAATGGTCTCTCTGGGACTTATCGCAAATAGTCGGGTCGCCTCGTACTGGTACCAGGGGAATGAAAAACAAATTCCGCTGCTAAGTCTTTGTTTTTCCGATATTAATATGGTGCCTTTTCCACCATCCGTCAGCCGTTTGTTTTCTCAGATTTTTTACTCTCCCTGAGCGTATATCATTTCGCTCAAGGGATATGATAAAAACTCACCATCATTTCAGTTAATTTAATGAAACATTTGTGACTGGACAGCTGCAAGGGACTTGTGCCTGAAGCAACATATTAAGTTTACATACAGTCGCTCAATGATAGTGTGAAGGTATTGCCTCCCCTGCTTTGCAGTAGTGGTCCAACAGTGACCAAAACTCAAGAGTATCTATTATAGGCTTCAATGGAGTCTATCTTTACACAAGATTCCTCTTGGCAGAAATGTAGTTAGAAGAGTAGTAAAGCTTCTATCACGTGGGAGTCTTCACAAGATATTCAGATACGCGAAAACAATGCTGGCTGTTGCTGAGCACGTTAATTCTGTAATCTCCCGACAAATTTTGTAAAGGATTTAAGAACTTAGTACTTTCAGCTCATTTAAGCCCCCACTCCTGATTTACTCAGTGGAATTCTATTATTTTAGAATAGCTCTGTTTAGAGTATGTGTAGTAATTTGACTGAGACAAACATGCAGTAACTTTAAAAGAATTAAATCGAAGTTAAATTTGTAACATTACAAATAACAAAATATAATAATCACTTAAGATTTTAACAGTTGGAAATAATTTAAATAGTTATGGATCAAGAAAAGCTATCATCACAGTCTTTAGGGAATGTAAGATATTAAAAATAGTTCAAGTGGCACCATATATTTAAACTTACTTGCCTATGACTGTTCTGCTCCTTCTTATGGGTTTGTTCTTTTTACTCTGCTCGCGCTCGTATCTGATCAAGGTTGTCGGGGGTAGCTCGTTTCCCAGAAACGTCAAGGAGAGTCTACCAAGTGCGTCCTTCGTCTTAAATCTTAGGCCACGGTTCCCTTCTTGTTCCAGAGATAGTATTTTCTGCTGGTACCACCAATAACTGTGATAGAAGAATAGAAACGAATGCTTTTCTGAGTATTGCGTTTTCCAACCCATAGTTATGGGTTCCTATCTTCCCATACCACCATCCCAATTACTCAGACGTTACCCTTGATGAGAATTAAATTTAATCCCTCAGGATAAAACTGTCTTCACATTTAAATAGAATAGCTTTAGCTTTACATGACATTTAAATGAAAAGGGTAATGATACAGATAGAGTCTGTTTCTATATACATTTCCACTGATTGAAAAGTGTTCACAATATAAATTGAATACATTTTCATTTATGTTTTACACTGATTGAATAGTTTTAAACTTCCATTACTTTAAAATGAATATTTTCACATAGACATTTACACTGGTTTCAGCTTGAAAACTTACATTACTTTTAAAGTGGCTATGTTTATAGGGACATTTACACTGCTTTGAAAATGTAAGTATTATACTTAGAATGTACATCATTTCTTTCACCTTTCCCTCCTTGCTCCATAGGGAACCTGGAACTACTTTATGCTTTTAGTTCTCGTTACGAAACTAGCAGTAAAGTAATTACCAGCCCGTGCAGTGATGGTTCGTGAATCATTATTCTATACGCTGAGGTTGCCAGCCTCAAATGACTTTGATATCCAATAGCGAGTTTCACATATTAAACTTCACATGGTTTTATATATATATATATATATATATATATATATATATATATATATATATATATATATATATATATATATATATATATATATATATATATATATATATATATATATATATATATATATATATATATATATATATATATATATATATATATATGCTAGTTCACATGTTAGTAATAGAATATGAAATGTAAATCACAACTTACGCCAATTCTGACTCACAGACTTTTTGCTCAGATGAATAAAAGAGACGAGTCGGTCTCGTACACGCGTCTGGGGTGTCTTTAATTTGAAAATAGATTCCCTCTCTGACTCCGTGTGTTTCTTCAGTTTCCTAGTCCTGGTGTTCCTTATTAAAATGTAGATATTTCCTGTGCTTTGTAAATCTTATTTGGTTCTCCAATAAAAGGTCCGGTTAAAAAAAGGAATTATGAATCTATTCTTCACTCTGGCGAAGTCTAATGTTGTCTTGGCGAGCGTAAAATTCACAGTGAAATAAAACTGGGAAAATGGTTAGACTACATTCCCTGCCTTCCCACGCCTTCTATTGTTATGGAGTTAAATAAACGCTCCAATCATATTCAAACAAGTTGCGTGTGGTAATTTCAAAATATTTCCGACATGGAACAATTTTGCAAAGGTCACGTCCCCCATATTTGGCAGTAAGATGTCAGGTGCCCTTGTGTACAAACTTACAGGCAGATCGGTAGACACACATGACAACTTGGGTAAGCTGTAATACTTATTACTTTATTAGAAAGTAATGTTGTCATAACAAGTCGGCCCGAAAGCGATTATGTCACACTTGTCTGCCCACATGTGTCACACAGACAGTAATCTCCTTATCTGTCGTATGAGTATACAAAAACTCCGAGTCTTCCCATCTGGGTTACCAAACGAGTCGTCTTATCAGCGGTTCAATCTAAACACGCTGTAGACTATCTTATCTTAGTTGCTCACCGCAAGCTAGGATGACCGGGTAACAAACATGTGACATCACAGAGAGGAGTGTCAACAAATGTTTGCACCTACACAATATTTGCCACACAAGCAGAAAAAGAAAGAAAGAAAGAAAAGTGCGATAATTGACAGCACATAATAGAAATCAGTACCACAAATGTACCGATATTGCCGGAGAGAAACAAAGATCGATAGGGGCGCCCCGTTTTTTCACAGACAATATTCAATTATGCACAGATTGATGTAATCATCTCTCACTCCCTGCTCCATTCGGAGACTGGGGTTACCTCTGCTTTTGGTTCTTCCGTTAGAACTAGCATGAAGCAATCACTAGGTCTAGCTGTGGTGGTTCATGAATGTTTCCATTTCATATGCTGAGGTTGCCAACCTAAAATGAATCTTTAACACCACTATAGCAAGTAGAAACTTGTCAAATTCACATAAGAAATTTATGTTTACAACTTACCCCAACAGGGAAGACAGATTTCTTGCTCAGTAGGATAGTCTTGGCAACTTAACACAGATGCCTCAAACACACATCTGGGGTATTATTTCTATTTCAGAATCCCTCTGTGACTTGTGAGGGGTCCTGTAGAATTCCGAGTTCCGTATTAATATTGGCGAGTTTTCTACTGATGTACAGAGATACTCTTAATACGTTTTGCCCGGTCCTATAAATTCAGAATCCTGACTCTATTCTTCTCTGGCTTTGTCTGGTCTGTCTTCTTCGACGATTTCTGGAATGCAGTACCGTATGCCAAACTTTTCCTACGTCACATCGTAGGTTCCCGGCCTACGCTTCCACCTGGTGTTTTCGACAAACTCCTAATCATAGCGATTGTTTATTCGCGCCTCAAATGCCAGCCACATGTTATGATAGTGTAGTGCTTTGTGATTTCATGTGTGACTCATACGTTTGAGAATTCAAACAGTCATCCTCCGTATATGGAGTTGTGAAATCCATAAAATGTTGTCAAAGTTTACTTGTATCACAATTCCAGCTCACTCTTCAAAATGTTTTCCAAGATTGCGTTTATCTATATTCACCTAACCCAAGTAACCAAAGTGATTAATTAATTTATCAGACTCTGCCGATACGTGTTGCATTTGGTAATAACAATAAAAATGGATCCTTAAAACTTGTTTTTTCCTTCATATGTTTTATGATTTTACTATTAATATTTCGGAACCGTTGTCAACATGGCCGAGTGAAAGTCATCTTTAATTAAATTAAATATTATTAAGTTTATAAACCCAATGTAAAGTTCGCAAGAAAGTTGGTCATAATTAGAGATGTGTTTAAAACAAAATATTCGCAGACATGTCTGTTTGGAGGATGTCGTATAATATGTCTATCTTTATCACTCTCTATGGGAGCCGCGCTAGCGTAGTGGTTACAACACCGCTCTGGCGACCGGATGATACAGGATCAAACCCGGGCGACGGCATTTGAGGATTTTTCGTCGACCGGGATTTGGACTGGATTTAACTCGAGACCTGGCGAGGACATTTGAAGGAGTGTCGTCGACCAGGGACTGGCGGCTCCTGAGCCGACCCAGCTGCAATGGGTACCTCCGAAATCGGCGAGTATTTGCCTGAATGGCGAGGGACACCTGTCTCTGTACAAGAAATAACGGGATACTCACGTAAAATCAATGTCAGGTTAGACATAAATAATAACCTGACATTTCGCGTCGAGTATTAGCGGGCGTACGAAAAAAAAAAAAAAAATCACTCTCTATTTTTTCCAACATCTTTCACACCTTTCTTTTTTTCATTTTCACCCACACTTTGCTCTTTCATCGTTTTTCAAGTAATATTTTAATCACCTTATCTTTTGGAACCCCACATGTCCTCGTTAGAAATCTTGTGGAACACCAGCTTGGTCACCGACAACTCCTTTGATATCTAAGTCCCCGTGTAAATATTGTCAGACATGCTGTGACGATATGGTTGTGCGATGTCACGTCCACTCCGTCAGTATCACCTTTTCTTCATTTTTCTTTTCCTCTCACTCATAATTTTTATTTGGCATATTTTTGAGTTTTTAGCTGCCACCTATGGATTATATAGGGAGAGATACAACATGAAGTTATCTCAGAGTCTGCGAGGACCTGCCTACGACGTCTTCCTCAAAATGGCCCCGGAAGATAACAACAATTATGACGTTAATGAAAGCCTTGATGCAACGGTTTCAGCTAAATACACACACTTTTCAAGGCAAATTCAGGGAAGCCAAGAGGCAAAAAGACGAGTCGTATAAGCAGTGTCTGGCTATGTACTTGGAGAAGTGGGGATCACTAAGCGCCTTCGACGGATCGTACGAGGGATTAAAAGAAATGATTGTCGTGCAGCTATTCAAGAATTCGCTCACCTCAGACATAAGATGGTTCCTGGCTGAGCATGGGGCCGAAACTCTTGATCAGGTGGTACTGTTTACTGATCGGTACCAGAGCGCCCAGTCAGAAGTGACCCCGGCAAAAAGGCGCCCACACGATAGTCACCCCAAACGAATGGAGCGCACCTTCACTGACTCCAAGAGTACGACCAACACCTCACACAACACGACACAAGAGCAGCAACAGCAACGGTATTACCATACGCAGAAACAGAGCAATTCAGCCCAAAGAACTGGAAGACGATATTGTAAGACGTGCAAATCAGACACGCGCTTCAGATCGGACTGTAAGAATCCTAAGGCAAGCCCTTATAATGCTGTGAGCCTGATTAGGGGCCGATAGGGAAACATGACCCCCAGGCATAGGAACAAAATCCTAGTTACCCTTCTATTACTGAGCAAGTGACCGTTGGTAACAGATCATAAGGTGCTTGTATGATTCGGGTCTAGAATATTCCGCTTTAGTTTTCCCATCTTTGGTAAAGGCCCACCAATACACTGGTGAAACTGTAGAAATACAGGGGCCTCGGAAGAGCATAAAGCCTATGATTCTTCCAGTTTCGGAAATTGATGTTTCAACCCGATATGTAAAATCAATGCCGCAGTTGTAGACGATTTAGTCTACCCTCTCATCTTAGGGAGGAAATATGTATCTCTTGGACATCCCTCACGTGACTCCAAGTCGACACAAGAGAGAGAGAGAGAGAACACAGCAGATCCTGAGCTCTTATCTTTAAACAGCCCGAATATTTCGGAGCTTAAACAGGCACAAAGGGCTGATAACACCCTAAAGCCTTTGCTTTTCTAAATTGTATGACAATTACTCCCATACTTCTCTGAGAGCATTTTACAAGTATAAATGTTTGGTCTATAGACGGGTAGGAATAAGAGACAGTTAGTTGTCCCATTACGCTTTCGCACCCGCCTCATACAGGACATGCATTTAACCCTGCCCCACACCATTAAATGTTCATATGCCCTGGTAAGGCATATTTCCCTGATTTACTTCTGGCCAGGTTTGCGACACGATGTTAGACATTTATTTAAAGATTGCTCTGTTCGCCACCACCCGGACAACCAGGAGGATGAAACTACGAAGAAAGAGTGTGAGTAGAGTACCTAACACTCAGCATGAGATAACTCGTACCTCAACTCAACATTTATGTGTAGTAAAACAGAGTTACGGCAAGCGTAGAAGGACGACATAACCCTAGCGCCATACTTTGATCAAAGTCGAATAAAAATAACCCCTGCTTCAGCTGGAACTTTTCACACAGAAGGGAAAATTATTTTTCGACTGACTAGGCAAGGGAAGCAACTCTTAGTATCCCTCCCTTTAAGACCCTCCATTATGAAAGCGGCTCATATATCTTCATCAGGGGACATGTTCCCGTGGGTTCCACTATACTTAACCTTAAAGAGGGGTACTTTTGGCCCAACCGATGGAAAGACGTTTTTCAGTACGTGGAAAGCTGTACACATTACCAAACAAGCAATTCAAACGTTCGCCAACGAGATAAGGAGCAGAGAATAACTGTCGCACCGAGAACCAAAACCAGTTCACAATAAACCCACGGACATGTGACCGCCCAAAGCTGGATATTCTACACATATCTTAGGATAGGGGGTCTGTGACGATACGGTTGTTCGATCTCACGTCCACTATGTCAGTATCAATTTTTCTTCATTTTTCTCTTCCTTTCATCCTTTTATTTGGCATAATTTTTGCCCTTTCATTCATTATTTAACTCTATATGCTGAATCTAGTAGGATGAAGTCTCTAACACTCTACTCCCCTTCGGACGTATCTGCTTGACACGCAGAATTGTTTACGTTCCGCAAGGTACATGCGATAATACCGGTCATACGCTTATCTAATCTCTCAGTCTGACCACCCTTTGAAACGCGGCGGTCCAACATTTGACTCCAGTGAAAAGCTGCTGATCGTGTTGACACAAGATTGTATTGTGCGTACGATGGAAGAAGACAACATTGTCTGACCAGACATCTGTCTGGCGGAGGCACGCAGATAAAGGCGATAATTGGATAATCGTTTCCATTGGAACACTGTCTGCATCATTATCACGGGTGGTAGATGCGTTTATCGCTTTTGTGGGACAATCCCTGATGATTTTTAGGGATAATCTGTCTGGAGAGACATCTTGGCGGAAGACATTACGCCAGGAAAACATGGTCACAAGATTGTAAAGAGGCAGATAGATGTCATCGGAAGTATTATGCAGTATTATATAGAGGTCTTGCGTGGAATTTTAAATTTAATTTTAAAACACGCGAGGGATATTTTAAATGAAACAACCCACGAAGTGCAAGAGAGATTTGATTGGTTTGAAGTGAGATGCCGGAATGTACAATGAATTCTATTGGAACATTCGGCAGAAACACAATCTGTGATTTGAACTGAGAATGAGAGATATAATCTAGTGAACTCAGAGGTACAGAACAGACAGCTTCGCAACTTCAACCGAGCAACTCCCAAGAAGCCAGAAAGAGAAGGATCGGACCTAGAATTCCTATATCAAAAGTGACAGATCAACAGTATTTGGGCAACTCTGAAACCTTAAGAGTAAACCCGCATATTTAAATACACAGACTGTATTACTTCAAGGACCAGGACTTTATAAATACAAGACTGGAAACCTAAGAATTGGATCATCAGTTATAAGAGAAATAATATCCCAGACCAAGTATATTGCAGAACACCTGTCGAAGAGGAATTACTAGTTTCCCAGGCTGTGTATCACAGAACACCGTCATAAGAGGAATTTCACAGACGAAATTGATTCTAGAGCATATGCACCGAAATTGCTCGTGTCCATCTGAAACCTGTGCACGGAGATTGTGTATTTCCACAATTTGGGGTAAGTTGTGAACATTTCTTTTACAAATGTGAATTTAACATGTTTTCTTGCTAAGTGGTTATATATATGAGGCTGACAACCTCAACATACGGAAATAGTATATTCATGAACCACTTCAGCAAGCGCTGGTGATTTCTTCTGGCTAGTCGTACGGAAAAACCCGACAGCAGATGTGACCGCAGACTCCGACTGGAGCAGTGATGAGTGATAACTACATCATATGTGCCTCAAGTATAGCCTATCATTTTGTGAGATTTATGTAACTTGTTAATGTTAATTCAGAAACAAATCATAGCTCGCGCTGTCCAGACACACTGTCCCAGTTAATACCCAGAGGAATATTGGTGAATTTTATTCATCTTTCCTGAGTTGCTCTGTGTTAACACAGGAATTTAACCTTTCTGAGAGATTAACATTGGTGGGTGGACAAACTTGAGGTTGCGCCCGTTAAACTTCCAACACAGTGTACTTAGCAGAGGCATTTTTGTCTTTCTATTTTTTTCTAAAAGTACGTGGTTGCAAGCTACCAGACTGTATGGAGTACTGAAGTTACAAAGCCACTCGTGTGAAAGAAGTACATTCATCACCAGGACAACGTGACGAAAATCTAGGCTGCAGGACTCACTCTTGCAAGCTAAGTGCTTACTAAAAGGCACCAGCAAAAAGGACATTTCAGTTAAACTTTAAGTATTAGGTTAAATTCCCACCTACGTCACAATGACGAGAACTTTATATCCATCAAAATTAAACTAATCTTTCCATATTTATTTTAACCTGTTAAAGACTAATTCACTATTACATTTGTTACCTGTTGTTTTAAAACTAAACAATAATAGTTGATTCAGTTATATGTATGAAAGCAAACGTATGAGCTAGAATAATATTGTGTATATATATATATATATATATATATATATATATATATATATCTATATATATATATATATATATATATATATATATATATATATATATATATATATATATATATATTCACCTCTAAACAAAGCTATACCTTATAACAGGGATTTCGTTCGATTACACCAACTGGGGGCTTGAACGGACTAAACCATTGCTTAAATCCTTGACAAAAGGCGATGGACCAGATATAATGCAAAAGTTCTTTCGATATAAATACTGCTCATATTTTATACGTGGCGACCTACTTTTGGACCTTGCAAAACCTCGAACTGACCTCTTCCGAAGTTGTTTTAGTTATGCAGGTGGTTTAGCATGGAATTCTCTACCCAAGTCTGTCAAAACTGATAATTACACCACATTCAAAAGACATCTGCATTCACATGTCATGAAATCTTGTACACACATTTAACGACAATTCTGTTTCAGTTATTTCAACGTTTCCACGAGCATTTAACTATCATTGTAATATTTTTATTTTAAATTGAATTTTTTATATTAAGTAGCTCTATTGCTTGACCTCTCTCTCTCTCTCTCTCTCTCTCTCTCTCTCTCTCTCTCTCTCTCTCTCTCTCTCTCTCTATGTGCGTGAATGACTATGAGTAAATGTACTTGTCTGAGCTAAGTTTCTGATTGTGATGATATTATTAATTGATCCTGTCTGAAGTTGTTAATATTTTAATTTTTAACACACTGAAAATTGCATTGCAGGGCAGAAATGTAAAAAGGCAATTATGCCTATTTCTTTACCCTGATGAAATAAAGATTTCGTTCGTTCGTTCGTTCGTAACAATTGTTCAGCCCAATGCAACATTGTTCGTGACTTCTGGAAATATCTTGTGAATTTCCGCTAAGGTAGAAGTGTCATTAATCTTCTATCTACATCTCTGCCAAAAGTAATCTTGCGCGCAGGTAGATACCTTGGAAGCCAATATTAAATACTCTTGAGTTTTGGTCACTGTTGGACCACTATTGCAAAGCAAGGGAGGCAATCCGTGACACATGCCACTTTGGAATATTGATTATTTTGGAATACGCCCGGCCGAGGTAGTCTTTTCACGGCTTAGCCGCTGTGCAAAAGACGGTCACTACTTGGCGATACAATAGCCGGCGCCACAATGGACTCGGGCGACAAAGGCCCCGGGACACATACAACAACGTCTGTTTCCAGATGGTAAAAAGAGAGCGGCACGGTCTTAGGTAGGAACAAGTAGATTAGGGAAAACCGTCTCACAAAAGATGACAGGAACTACACGGAAAGCGGCAATGAACGCAACATTTGTGACAGAAGAAGGCGGGTGATTTTGTATTAACCGGCCAATCCAAAAACGCCGGGTTGTCACGCAAATTAACTCAAGCACGAAATTTTGTAGCGAAAAGCCCACCCACTTGTAACCAGTGACATTCGCTAACAGGGTACGGAAGGGTGTAATTGCAAAAGTCACAAGATGGAGGCATTGCTATTGGTTTATTGGTGGAGTTATAAGTCACAGGCCCAATGGACCCACCTTGACCTAACACGCAATATAATGTACCACGCAGTCCTCTGTGGTAAAGTGGGATGTTATAAATATTTATAGGGGACTTAGTGTACTGACTGAGATCAGCTGTGAAGGTATCTGTATCTATTAAGTGTGGTGTATTACAGATGACCTTACTTGCTACCACATTTATACCTCAGTCAGAATTATTCTGGAATATTGTGATGATTACGTTAAATGTCTAGGGTTATGAAAATGATGAAGTGTAAGTCACAACAACAACAGACAGATAAACAATTTAATTTATTTCTCAACACTTTACAACACTGTGACACTCACACACATATAACCCTCTATAAGACTATCTTAAGTGAGTCAAGTGTTTAAGTTTAAAAATATATGTATTAATTCTTTCAATAATGGGTATCCTGATTCAACTACACAGTGAACCAGGAATCACAATCAAATGTAATTACAAGTAGTATGTACACAGTTTATATATATGAACTTTGTATTGACATATTTTATTATTATTATTCTATGTGTGCAATTTGTGCAGTAGTAATATGAGGTAATACTGGTTTTGTTCAAGCTTGGTTGTTGTTTTTCATCATGACTTCAAGTGTTTGATTATCGTGGAAATAGTATTGGGAAAAGTTCACAGTTCCTGTCATTTGAACCAATTAATTGTCCCTCTGTGTTTAATAAAATGTCAGTTTTTGAGGAGGTCACATAATATTGAGCTACTCTGGCCACAGAAGCTTATCTTTCGTGATGGCGGCAGGAAAAGACTCCTCTGCTCGATTGCTTCACTGTGTTCTGGAGACACCTCACTGATCGCTATCTGGACCAAGGAGTATGCTGTCAGCCTCTGGATTCAGCAAAACTCAGACCAGGTGCTGCTTCAGTAACTTAGGACCACAGTCCCTGAAACAAGAAGGTTGTACCTCCTACTTCAGATCTAATTTATAATCTATTTCCACACTGAACACAATACATAACAAACACTGAGTTCAGAGCGGTAGGCCAACTGCTAGCTTCATCTGAAACAATTTACACCAGTATACTCCTCCCTAATGGTTACTACGCCTCTGCAATTCCAGCATTATTTCCTTCTAGTCAATAAGATAGGTGTCAGTGTACTATTTGGCAATTCCATGCCGTTTTCTTTTTTCCGACACGTTCTGTTCAGGTTGGAGCACTATCTAGGCCTTGCCTCATGTTTGCTACTGAACCACGCACATATACAGACATAAATTATCAATGTACATTCAATTTTCATTAAAAAGATATCGAATATGTCAAGCTTACCACAATTCATGGAACTAATACACAGATACGTTGACTGGCGATGAATATGGCACAAATTCCGATCTGCCTCTGTCCCAGACTTTTATTTAGAAAAATATGATCTGGATCTCAACGCACTGTTTCTTAGTAAGTTTATTTTAAATGTGGCACTGAACTGACGCTCTTAATTGACTATATTGGCGGGTCTAACCAATCGGGCCATGTTTACACAGCTTTTCAAAAAAAGTACCCTTACTACCGTTTCCCCTAACAACAAAGAATTAGTATTTGTAGTCCGACTAATCGTGTTTAGCCTTACATTTACTTCTATCCAATCAAATAGGATTTTACATGGTGGCCCATTTCCCGTAAAATAGTGGTTTCAAAACATGCCACTGTGCGATTATTTTTTGGTGTTGTCTGACACCCTCACTATTTTCTTTTGGCTATAATTTGTTAATTCCTAGACTATTTGCGTAACACTTAACATATTCTTTGTCAGCAAGTCCTAAGGAACCCAAATATATAAGTTTAATGGGGCTAAGGGGCTGCTATCAAAATATGCATTTTCTTCTACCTCCCGTTCACTTCGATACGATGTGGTGTCTGGGTACTGTCAGGCTTTCAGACATAAAACAGTATAATGTCATGTTTCCTAATAAGCGTTTTTCAGGTTTTTAAACCTAACTCTCGTATGGGTAGTGTTTTTTATCACGGTCTATTTGAAAAAAAGTTAGTGCTTCTGGCCTTTCGCGCGGGGAGGGTGGCATTAATTGTATATCGCGAGACGCGTGTTAGTGTTGCATGCGTTCCTGCTTTCAGCCCTCCCTCTCTCTATCCTAAGTTCATCTGTCTTTCCGTTTATGTTAACGTAGTGTATAAAATGAAATTAATGGAAGTATTAATTTAGGTCATTACGCAGTGTGCCTAGCTCAAGGTTTTCTTAGAAATACAGTACACGTTTTATTGTAGAAAGCGTGTAGTGATGCAGTAGGCTTTACTATCAACGTGAAACGTTACAATTTGCAGACGAAGTAGAAAACAAGGGGGATTTTTGTACGCCCATGTGACAGCACTGTACTTTTACCATTTCTCTTTCCTTTTATTGAATTTATGTGTTAGGCTTTACATTTACCTTTTAATTTATATATGTGGATTTAGAATGTTTCACGACATCCTCCAAAGAGCAGTACAATTTTAACAGCATGGTGTAGATAATATCCCAGAGCATAGCCTGCAATTAATTCAGTGTGGATAAAATAATTAATATTTGTGGTATACTGTATTCTTAAAGGAGTTTGCGAAAGGGAAAAAGAGGTTGGTGAATCTTTCAAAAACTATTAATATGTTTTCTTAGTCTTTAGTTAAAATCACTTTTGCACTTAGGATCATAGCTAAATGTGCAGGAGACAGTTTTTCAATTAATTCTTCTCATACACGATTAAAGGAATAATTGTCAAATTGCCCAAGAAGGGAGATCTTACAGACTGCAATAATTGGAGAGGAATCACTCTTCTCTCAGTTACCAGCAAAATTCTAGGCACGATAATTATACAGAGAATTTAAAAAGCAGTAGACCACAAACTGAGGAAAGAACAAGCAGGATTTAGAAAGAACAGAAGATGTGTAGATCATATATTCACTCTAAGGAACATTATAGAGCAGTGCTCAGAATGGCAAAGACAGCGGTACATTAATTTCGTTGATTTTGAAAAGGCTTGTGACAGCATACATAGGGACAGTTTATGCAAAATACTGAGGGCTTATGGAATTCCAAGCTGCATAGTGTCAATCATAAAAAGCCTCTATGTCAACTTTACGTGTAGTGTTGGGCAGAGCAACCTAACCTTTGAGGTGAAGACAGGAGTACGACAGGGATGCCCCTTATCAACCACTCTATTTTTAACACTCATAGACTGGGTGATGCGCCAGACAACAGAGGGCAGTCCAAGAGGAATAAGAAGGACTACATTTTCTATATTGGAAGATCTGGAATATGCAGATGACATTGCTCTACTAGCACATTCACATCAACACATCTAGGAAAAAACGGATAGACTTAATAAGTTTAGCCAGCAGGCGGGCTTGAACATCAATTTAAAGAAAAAGAGGTCATGGCGCTCAATGTGAGCAACCCTGAGCCCACATCAGTAAGGAATCAGCAACTGGTATAGACAGACACCTTCACATACCTAGGATGCATAGTAACACCAGACGGCGGGGCAGGCAAAGACATCAACATCAGAATGAATAAGGCAAGAACAGCCTTTTTTTAGCCTAAACAACATCTTGGAAGTCTTCTCAATACAGCACAAGCACAAAATTAAGATTATGTCAGAGCTATGTGCTTTCTGTGCTTCTCTATGGGGCAGAATGCTGGAGAGTTACAGAGAAGGAAATGACGAAATTGTCCTCTTTTCACACAACATGCCTAAGAAACATTCACCAAATATTTTGGCCGAATACCATCACCAACCAAGATCTGCTTACTCGGAGCAAGCAAGAGGACATGCACACCATCATAGCTGGCAGAACGGATCTTGTAACTTTCCTGTAAAACTAAGAAAAATTAACCCAGACAACGGTAAGAGTTTTTTATATAACGCAAAGAAGAAAATTCGAACATGACATGAGTTTTGTAAGGGCAAAAAATATATTAATAACTGCATGGAAAATCTAAGACTGCATACAAAAATTCATGTCCATACAACAAACAGTTTTGGAGAAAATTGACACTTTCTGTGGGCACGAATTTCCGAACGGACTATAGATTAACATTTGCCAAGAAAGGAAGATGAAGGCAAAGTTAAGCACTCTGTTATTTGTAAGGCGACAAATGCACAATGCGCATTTGATCTTAAATAAAAGTAATTGAAAAGGAAATGACTTGTATGCAGTAAAAACGCGAGAGCATGGTACATATACATTGAGTTGCAAGAAACGTCTAATCTGCATTTTCACAGAATGAAATATTTTGTCGGAACATAACAGATAAGATTATTCGGGTGTTTTTTACAACCTCGTGATTAACGAGCGAGTTAAACTGCCCGAGATATCAAGGGAGGGCTCGGGTGTGCTATTAATAATGGGGAATATTCTAGATTTATAACGTTCTATTCTTACCTTTGAGCAGGGGGGATATTTCAGGATACACTGAATGTTTTCTCTCGGCCTTGAACGCACGAAATTTCTAGGTTTATAGATATTATATTCGTCCCATGGAAAGTTGGAACTTTCTAAATTTATAAGATTATGTTCATATCATTCATAGCAGGGAAACATTCTTGATTTGTGGAAATTACAAACTACTTTTGAACAAGGGAAAAATTCTAGAAAATACTCTTTTATTTTTGAACCTGGGAACAATTCAGGACACATGGGTTAGACATGCTTTTAAAAATTACTGAAAATTTGAAAAAAGAGTCCATGACGCAGCACTCATCATCATCTCAGCCCGTAACCCGTCATGGGTCGTAGGGGTGCCATGGTGGAAGCATCAGCAGACAGGGTCCTCCACTGCTCTCTATCCTCAGCAATGCGTACAAGTGTGGAAAAACCGTGTCCTGCCCATTCTTTGATGTTATCAGCCCAGGATTTTCTCTGCCTTCCTCTTCTCCGTTTACCTTCGACTGTTCCCTGAAGGATCGTTTTCGAAAGGGAGTCATGACGAGTTACATGCCCAAACCAGGCAAGCTTTCGACGTTTCACTACTGACAAAAGTGGTTCTTGGTGACCTGCATAGGTGTTTATCTTCTCTCTAACACAGTCGCGAGAGGTTTCTTAATTTATGAAGAATAAGACAACCAGGTGTATCAGGTGATACTAGGATAGTTGCCAGAGAAGAGTCTGGTCTTAAAAGAAATACCCCATTCTCAGAAAAGAGCAATGGTGTATAGAGTTCATAGGTATAAAGTCAGGCTGTAAAGAATTTCTGGCCGAGATAGTAATATTCAGTACCAGAATTCTATGGTGCCCCTCTCAGAATTATACCTATGGGCTGTTATTGTATCTAGGGGATTTAATTAAATTCAAAGTAATTCAAAGCTGACATAAAGTAATAAAAACAGTGAACTACAATTTCTTAATTTTATTTATGTACAGTCATCTGTTTAGATGTATCTACACCAAATAAAAGTCAAACACTACAAATAAAGTCTTTTCCTAGTTGTTAAGGCTCCCTTGTTATGAAAAGTCTTAGTGCAACTAATCCTTTGGAACCAATGTTAATGATGGTACTTGAATTTATCTTCAGTATTAGAGGAATGGATATTGACAACTGTCATAATGACTTCACTGTTACTGTTATCACTTGAATTCACAATATTTCTATGTTATGTAGCTTTTGAAAATGTCACACTGACTACAATGTTATTGAGATCACTTGAGTTTATCTTCAAAGTATTTCTATGTTATGTAGCTTTTGAAAATGTCACACTGACTAAAGTCTATGTTGCTTCCAGACTAATTTAATCATCACTGTTTTCATCACTACTACTATAACTGGGTGTGGTACGCCAATGCTCTGCGAGTCAGTCTTGTCTAATAGAACTTAACTTCTTCGCTTCCGCCTTTTCCTTGAAGCCAGAATATAAGATGGAGAAGCCCAACACTGAGGGTCCCCACTCTTCCAACTGATGTAGGTACAGGGTGCTTGTTTAAATCATACACCGCTAGGTACAACACCAATGTTCTTCTCTGCTACAAGATGAGTGACAGGATACCTCTGACCTGAAATGTAATAGGTCTTACATAGCATCGGGTTCTAAAATCCTCCTACCCAGATTGTAGATTAGTGAGGCAGTTCAGAATAAGTGATGATAACACAGGAAAGGTAGACTCAGTCAGTGACAAATGGTTTATGCAATAATATAACAACATTACAACACATACTTTCCTAATATGTCCATGACCGACATCACCAAAACTGCATAGGCCTTATGGTGAGTGTTGAGTGTCTAAATAAGTTTTATGCAATAATATAACACAGCATTACAACACACACACACTTTCCCAATATGTCCAAGATTGACATCATTAACTGCATAGGCCTTACGGCGAGTGTTGAGTGTCTAGGCCTACTCAAACAATACATTAAATTACAATCTTTCCTCTTTTACTAGTTCCTGATAGTATAGTCTAGTCCAGCAATCAGAAAAGGCTTTAAAAGCTTCTGAAACTAACACCCCTCATTCTGTCCGGCCTTAGTTTTAAAGTCGAACATAATTTGTACAGCACAAAGTAGCTTTCCTTCTACGAATCACACAATGAGATTTACACACAATATCACTTCCATTAACCACTAGTAATTAATATTATACATATTATGACTTAATTCTCTTACCCACAATCTCAGATTCAACAGGCTTTTCATAAACCCATGCAGTCTGCTTCACTGGCAAAAGGCGAAGGAGCTGGGTTCTGGCGGTTCAAGAGAAATATTCCAGATTTGTTTCCCCTTTTTTATTACAGGTAGCGGGCAAAAGGAAGACAAGCGATTCTATTGGCTGGCTGGGTCAGTTTATGTTTACAAAAATTTCTGTAAAAACACCCTTTCTGCCCGATCTGTCGATCATACAAAACTTCGATAATTTATTCTTCCGGTGTTTCCCAACCGATTCTTTCCATCCCGGTCTTGTTTAAACCGGCCATTTGGGCGCTACCATTTAAACACGCTAACCTTTTTCTGCCTCCCTTGTAGCGTTTGCAATCACAGTTGAAACCGGGGAAAACAGTCTTCGCTCTAAGTTATACTGCATGTAATCACTCAAAACTCCTGTGTCCATGCTTCTACAACTAAATCCATGTATCTAATGAAAGTTTACGATTCCTGTTATTTTATTGTGCTCACTGTTCTGAGGGACATAACTTATCTTTTGGCCTGAAGTCACAAGTACACATTCACGTTTGCACAGATTCCATCTAGCAATCCTGCCGCCTACGGTTACTGAGACCGGTTTACAGCTCGTGCAGCGATTGGTAGAAAACATTTGTTGACATATTTTGATATATGTAGGCAAGGTAGGCTCTCGTTAATTGCCCTTAGATATTGGTTCAGGACTACGCTACAGATAGCCCCCCAATTTTTAAGCGAGAGATTTATGTCGAGCTTCAATCTGAGACCAATAACGAGGCAATCATCCAGCCGGAATCTATTCTTCCCTCTTTCCCTCCTGGTTCTGATCAGATGGGTGCCTACTCAGAGAAACTGCCCCTACATTCTGAGATCCAGTGATATAGATGTTCCTCTAATGATTCTGTAGCTATGAGGGTATCCTCCAGGAAATTAGTGATAGATGGGTTTTGTAAGGGATCCAATAATCTGCTCATTACCCTGGAGAAACCACTCGGAGCATATAATATGATTCATATGGGGACATGAAATTTTCCTGCACCAAGAAATCAATTCTCCCTTTAAAGATGCCATATATATATATATATATATATATATATATATATTATATATATATATATATATATATATATATATATATATATATATATATATATATATATATATATATATATCAATCCATGTCCGTATCAGTACTTCCAATGGACTGTGATGGGCTGGGCAACTACCAATGTTGCCGTGCCCTCATAATGCTAATTTAATCGCCGTATAGTGAAGTTGGCTGTGCATCAGTCAAATGGTTCGCACTGCACACTCTCCCACTACCTATTTTCCTGGGGTTTCCCCGCAGGTCCTTTATCAAGGGTGGTCGACTAACCACACTCCTATTTTGATCCAGTACCTGGTGTTCCGAACTAAATGATTTAGTAAATCTTGTCGGTATGGGATGTGTTGTATCCCCTCTCTGTACAATACGGAGAGTTGCCATGGTAACTGGTTGTCTGGTAGACCCTTTGTGAGATGATGCCATCCTATCCACTATGTCTACCTTGTTATTTTCAGGCCTACGTCCGCCCCAATGCTTTCCTAGGTCCTGTTGGTTTTTTCAACATGTGGGGTTTTCTTTGCTACATTGTGCACAGGCAGTCACATACTGAAATATATCTTCAGCAACCCCTGGCCAATAATGTTGCACTGAGGTCCGTTGACAGGTGGTACCAATCTTCTTATGTCCACCGTCTGAATCAACATGTGCTAATTCCATAGCCTTGTCCCTGTAAATAGATGGCAGTACTAACTGGCTATGCCCATTGGGTCCTGTCCCAGCTTTCCTGTAAAGCAATCCATCATTCAAATAAAACTGTCCTTTCTTTGGGGGGTTATGGCTTTTTGGCAGCCTGCCAAAGCAAGGTTTTAATGTGCTATCTTCAGCTTGGGCATTTCTCATCTCTCTCGGATGAATATTGAGTGGTGTTCCCTCCTCCTTCCCAGGGGTTGACCTGACCTGGAGTGTTGCCATTATCACAGGTTTTATGGGTTTCCCTAGGAAAACATATCTCCCTCCTAACACCAGCGGGTAATTAGGATTATCACACACTGCTGCATTGATCACTCCTTCCACATAGCGAGTTTTCACATTGATTCTGGCTATGGGAAGTGTTATGGTGGCTGTATCCTTTAATGCCCCTTGTATCTCCACTTTGTCTGTGGTATACTGCTCAGGGTGCACTAGAGACGCACTCACAACTGAGTCATATTCCAATCCGGAATCATACAGACACTTTACCTTAGTGCCGTTACATATTACTTCTTCACAGATGGAGGGATGATGGAGATCTACCGGACTCGATGTCGGTTCCTTCCTTCCCTTTCCCACTGTTATCATGCATGCAGCGTGATATGGAGGGACTTTCCTACCACATTCCGTTGTATAGTGGTTGTTCATTTTACAAATTTTGCACCACTTTTCTTCCTTTTTGTAAGGTTTCCTATCCTGAAATTGTGGGTTCCTATCCTTATTATCATATCTTGGCCTGTATTGTGTTGCATTGTCCTTTTGATCAAACTTATTATGAGTTTGGGGTTGCTTAACTCCCTCCTGTTTCCTTTTACTCCCTTGAGTCAGGGATTGAGCCATGTGGTGGCTTTCTGCATATGTGATTATGTCAGCCAACCTGTCTCTTTTGTTCTCAATTAGGAACTTCTTAGTTTCTGGGGTTATGGAATCCAATAGTTGTTCAATCAACATCATTTCCTTTAGCCCCTCGAAATCTAGGGTGAAGTTTCCTAACTTACACCACCTCAGTAAGTAAGTTTCTAATCTTTCTGAGAACTGCTGATATGTCTCTCCTGGTTGAATCTTCGCCATTCTGAAGCGCCGTCTATATGCTTCAGCATTTTGTTCATATCGAACAAGCAATGCCTGCTTCAGGGCTTCGTAATCTTCCTGATCCTTTTTTGGCAATTTCAAAAAGACATCGTACGCAATTCCCCGCAAACCTTGCGATAACTTCAAACTCCACTTTTCCTTTTCTAGACCATAAGTAGTCGCTAATCTCTCATATCTGTCTAGATAAGCCTCGATTGCGTCAACTTTGTCCACAAATGGATCCAGATGAAAATTCATGGCTCCATTTGAGGTGCTCTGGCTGGGGCTGTTGTCCAAATGAGGTGAACTACTACCATTGTGGTTGGTAGTTGCCTGAAGTTCAAGCTCTTTTAATCTTAGCTCATGGTCTCTTTCTGCTTGAATCCTTCTTTCCTCAGCCTCTCTCTCTGCTTGAATCCTTCTTTCATCAGCCTCTCTCTCTGCTTGAACCCTTCTTTCCTCAGCCTCCAATTGCAGTTTCTTATTCTCTTTCTCAGCTTCCGCTTGCCGTGCTAACTGCTTATCTTCCCTTTCTGTGAATTTATCGCATTCAGTCGTAACATACTGGATCAGAAGATCACCAGTCATCCCAAGCTCTTTCCCCACTTGCAGTGTTGCTGACCTGAACTTTACTAAATCTGCCATGGCAATGTTGTAATTTAGTTGCAACCAATACAAAGTAAAAAAAAATTTTTTTCAAAATAATTAGTCACTTAATCAAATTAATTTCTTAATTAATTAATTAATGACTGATTTTGCGTCACATGTACCACACCTTAATGTGTACTCAATGGTACTCAAATCTATTTCTAATCCTGCCCTACCAAAATTTTACTATCAAAAATTTCCCACTTGACAGCACTAAAAGGTAACAGCAGGCTCAGAATATACAGGAACAATCCCAGACGAGCGTCCCAGTGTCGCGAGAGGTTTCTTAATTTATGAAGAATAAGACAACCAGGTGTATCAGGTGATACTAGGATAGTTGCCAGAGAAGAGTCTGGTCTTAAAAGAAATACCCCATTCTCAGAAAAGAGCAATGGTGTATAGAGTTCATAGGTATAAAGTCAGGCTGTAAAGAATTTCTGGCCGAGATAGTAATATTCAGTACCAGAATTCTATGGTGCCCCTCTCAGAATTATACCTATGGGCTGTTATTGTATCTAGGGGATTTAATTAAATTCAAAGTAATTCAAAGCTGACATAAAGTAATAAAAACAGTGAACTACAATTTCTTAATTTTATTTATGTACAGTCATCTGTTTAGATGTATCTACACCAAATAAAAGTCAAACACTACAAATAAAGTCTTTTCCTAGTTGTTAAGGCTCCCTTGTTATGAAAAGTCTTAGTGCAACTAATCCTTTGGAACCAATGTTAATGATGGTACTTGAATTTATCTTCAGTATTAGAGGAATGGATATTGACAACTGTCATAATGACTTCACTGTTACTGTTATCACTTGAATTCACAATATTTCTATGTTATGTAGCTTTTGAAAATGTCACACTGACTACAATGTTATTGAGATCACTTGAGTTTATCTTCAAAGTATTTCTATGTTATGTAGCTTTTGAAAATGTCACACTGACTAAAGTCTATGTTGCTTCCAGACTAATTTAATCATCACTGTTTTCATCACTACTACTATAACTGGGTGTGGTACGCCAATGCTCTGCGAGTCAGTCTTGTCTAATAGAACTTAACTTCTTCACTTCCTTGAAGCCAGAATATAAGATGGAGAAGCCCAACACTGAGGGTCCCCACTCTTCCAACTGATGTAGGTACAGGGTGCTTGTTTAAATCATACACCGCTAGGTACAACACCAATGTTCTTCTCTGCTACAAGATGAGTGACAGGATACCTCTGACCTGAAATGTAATAGGTCTTACATAGCATCTGGCTCTAAAATCCTCCTACCCAGATTGTAGATTAGTGAGGCAGTTCAGAATAAGTGATGATAACACAGGAAAGGTAGACTCAGTCAGTGACAAATGGTTTATGCAATAATATAACAACATTACAACACATACTTTCCTAATATGTCCATGACCGACATCACCAAAACTGCATAGGCCTTATGGTGAGTGTTGAGTGTCTAAATAAGTTTTATGCAATAATATAACACAGCATTACAACACACACACTTTCCCAATATGTCCAAGATTGACATCATTAACTGCATAGGCCTTACGGCGAGTGTTGAGTGTCTAGGCCTACTCAAACAATACATTAAATTACAATCTTTCCTCTTTTACTAGTTCCTGATAGTATAGTCTAGTCCAGCAATCAGAAAAGGCTTTAAAAGCTTCTGAAACTAACACCCCTCATTCTGTCCGGCCTTAGTTTTAAAGTCGAACATAATTTGTACAGCACAAAGTAGCTTTCCTTCTACGAATCACACAATGAGATTTACACACAATATCACTTCCATTAACCACTAGTAATTAATATTATACATATTATGACTTAATTCTCTTACCCACAATCTCAGATTCAACAGGCTTTTCATAAACCCATGCAGTCTGCTTCACTGGCAAAAGGCGAAGGAGCTGGGGTAGAATCTGATTATGTCCTCTGTTGAATTTGGTTCTGGCGGTTCAAGAGAAATATTCCAGATTCGTTTCCCCTTTTTATTACAGGTAGCGGGCAAAAGGAAGACAAGCGATTCTATTGGCTGGCTGGGTCAGTTTATGTTTACAAAAATTTCTGTAAAAACACCCTTTCTGCCCGATCTGTCGATCATACAAAACTTCGATAATTTATTCTTCCGGTGTTTCCCAACCGATTCTTTCCATCCCGGTCTTGTTTAAACCGGCCATTTGGGCGCTACCATTTAAACACGCTAACCTTTTTCTGCCTCCCTTGTAGCGTTTGCAATCACAGTTGAAACCGGGGAAAACAGTCTTCGCTCTAAGTTATACTGCATGTAATCACTCAAAACTCCTGTGTCCATGCTTCTACAACTAAATCCATGTATCTAATGAAAGTTTACGATTCCTGTTATTTTATTGTGCTCACTGTTCTGAGGGACATAACTTATCTTTTGGCCTGTAGTCACAAGTACACATTCACGTTTGCACAGATTCCATCTAGCAATCCTGCCGCCTACGGTTACTGAGACCGGTTTACAGCTCGTGCAGCGATTGGTAGAAAACATTTGTTGACATATTTTGATATATGTAGGCAAGGTAGGCTCTCGTTAATTGCCCTTAGATATTGGTTCAGGACTACGCTACAGTGGACCCGAGATATTTAAAGGTGTTAACTTCTTCTAACGTTTGCCCATTTAACGTAATGTTGGTCGGAACATGTTTCTTATGGCTATTCACCAATATCTTGCTTTTTTCTATATTAATTTCCATCCCATACGTTCTTGTTACTTTTTCCAGTCTAGAGGTAAGGTCTTGAAGTTCTGATTCTGATCCAGCTATCAGATCAATATCATCAGCAAAACGTAGGTTGCACAGAGGTCGGCCTCCAATCGATATGGTTGATTTATAATCGTAGAGAGCCTCCTGCATAATATGTTCTAGATATATATTAAAGAGCACTGGTGACAGGATACATCCTTGGCGAACTCCTACAGCACTGGTATAATTAAAATCACTACGAGAAAGGTCAGTCTGAGCTTTAGTGAATCTCCAAATGTAGGTCACTGCGTATGGAGGAAGATCGATAGAACAAAAGTGTCGTCCAAGTTTGAAATTGCTCTACCAGGTCCAAAACAGAGTATTAATAGAGCATGGAAGAAAAATAGAATGTTTGAAGAAGAAAAATATTAATGTGTACAATTAGCTGAGCTCTGGGAATCGTGTCTTCCATGCAACATTTGTAGTGGCGCTCGCTTTTCGACTGATTTTTGATGTCCAGAACTGAAGAATTTTGACATTTGAGCTCTGAACAGGAAGGCTGTGTAAATGAGCACAGTTGAAAGTAAGTTTAGAGGGATGGCATAAAACATTTTTGACTTTATAAAGTTGGAATAGAGTTTTAAATCTACATTTTTTCTTGATTGTTGGAACGGGTTTTAAAATAAAGATTTGTTCGACTGTGAGGTGTATATGCGACCTCCAGCTTAGGGAGTGGTGAAGGACTGCACCTAACAACCTGTGCTCAGTCCTTGCTCAGTGTGTTCTCCATCCAAATATAACATCATTTTCTGTTGTTTTTTTGTGACTAATTTGACGAGTGGATAAAATTAATGACTTAATGTTATTAACTTTAATGGACGTATTGTTCATTTTATGCCGTACATGTAGAGTGTCGAGATGATTTTGTAAAAATGACTCATGCCTGTCAGTTATTCTTAATCGTCAGTGAATATGAAACTATCATCGTAAGGTAATGAGAAGTTCGGGTCATTGATACAATGATAAAAAGTAGAGTGTCCAACATTGAACCATCTGTGAGACAAACTGAAATGTTGATATAATCAACCATCAAGTTTAGCTTGCTTCTTGTAGGACACCACCAAACGTTCTCCACTTTATTCGGTCTGTGGCTATCTTCCGACCCAGTTTGATGATTTTCACCTCAGCCTCCACAATAATCCGCTAAGTTGTTTTGTTTAGGGCCAGCATCAAGAAATGCGGTAACCAGTTCCCTGCTTCGCTAGTTTTCCTTCCCTAACTCACGAGAAGAGACAGGTACCTATTTAAAGCTGGGTAGACTGCAGCGTGACGCCATCGTGTTTCGAACCTGGCACCTGTGCCGCGACAAGATAGCGCTCTAATCACTCTGACAATTGGACGCTCATTAAAATGGTGTGTCTCCGAAGTAGAGAGACATGTCTTTGTGTGTTGTAACACCACAAGGGTCTCATGATTCCGTGTAAAGGAGAGTGCTAACCCTCTCTCCTTTTTTACACCTTCCTATACGATTTTATACCCTTTAGCTACCCAAGGAGCATAGGCCTTCAACAAACACATGCCCAGTCTTCCTGTTCTGTGCCAGCCGCTCAAGTTCTTTCTATGTTTTCCTCATCATTTTCACCTCTGTATCAAGTTCTCTTCTCTATGTGTTTTTCGGTCTACCTCTGTCTCTCTTTCCCTGTGGATTCTAGAAAGAGGACTGCCTTGTAATGCTGTCAACAGGTTTCCTCAATGTGTATAATATCCATCGTCAGCGTCTTCTTCTCAACTCTTGTTCCACTGGCACTTGTCTGGTTCTTGTCATCAATTCCACATTTGTGACTTTGTCCTTCTACTCTACACATGCTCCCGTTTATAAAAGTCTGTAGCTTTTTGGTTGTTGTTTTTGTTGCTCTCTGTGTCAGAGCCATACAATAGGACTGACTTCACATCTGAGTTGAAGATTCTTATTCAACTCAAATGTGAAGTCAGTCCTATTGTATGGCTCTGACACGGAGAGCAACAAAAACAACAACCAAAAAGCTACAGACCTTTATCAATCTTATACGACTCCGAACGTTTGTTTATAGATACGTAATTTTATATCTGTCACAAAGAAAGTCACATAAACATATTGTAACATGGTAGAAGTATAAAATATATTTGATTGAAGCATAATAGTAATTGAATAGGTTTCATAAATGGGACCACCAAAAAGCTCAAGATAATCTATACAATTTCAGAAGAGAACTATTAGCAAGGGTGATCACGCGTAGAGATGAACACAAAGATAATATGCTTGCGACACTAAATGTTAAAAGATTGAAACGCTAAAGAAAAATCCGATCATAAAAGAAGAAGAAAATACAAAAGCGCTCAGCAGAATCGTTTCCTTGAAGACATTGTCAAGATACTTACATCCAAGTGTTTCAATGTTTAGCCAGTTACTCGGCTACACATTAACTTACATGCTCTATCTGCCTTCTTTCGTTTGCGTTTACAATCGCATTATTTTCATTGTCCCGCCTCTGTTTATCTTCTTAACAGCTTGTCTGAGTATTTATAGCTGCCTCTCTGTTATCACGACAAAGCAACGAAGGAAAAGAAACGGTAGAGAGGAGAAGAGAGACAGAAGGGATACTGGTAAAAGGGCGGATGATAAATTAAAAAAAAAACACCTTTGTCTCGAAATATCAAAAGAGCGAGACATGTATGAAAAATAAAAAGATAAATACTTAGCAGAGAGACACACGAGTAGATGGAACGAGCTAAATTTTTCCTCCGATAGACAAAGAGATAGTGAGGCAGACAAATAGATGAAGGAACTCTTTATGGATGGATAGAGGGATAGACAAACAGATGGATGGGTAGATAGACAAATACAGACCCGTAGACAGGCGAATGGATAGACAGGCAGACAGATATATATATATATATATATATATATATATATATATATATATATATATATATATATATATATATATATAGAGAGAGAGAGAGAGAGAGAGAGAGAGAGAGATAGATAGACAGACAGACAGACAGACAGACAGACAGACAGACAGACAGATAGATAGATAGATAGATAGATAGATAGATAGATAGATAGATAGATAGATAGATAGATAGATCATAAATGCCATCTTCACCTCAATCATTACGTCATTATAATCCTCAACATAGTCACAGTCGACTATCCAGTATCGCCATCCGTCTATGTAGCGTGTCGAGCCTACATTACCAAGTCACGTGGATTGGAACATACAGCTGTGTTGCCCTCTCAGTCTACCCCGTAAGCTGGTCACTTAAATAGTCGCAAATGAGAATATAACCCCTGTTAGCCTCCCATTGTCCATAAATAAGCATCCTTCAACGTGGAGTAACTACGTCAAAGAAATGCTTTGTGATCCTAGAAGACAGCCTGCACCAAAGTATTCAAGAGCTGTAAGCGCAATGATTTCTGTGGCAATATATTTTACATGATGAGGTTGCCAGCCTCAAAGTAAAAAAGGTAAAAGTAGTCCCATAGCAGATACTGCCGTAGGGCGTGAAGTGTTAGAGACTTCACCATACCAGGTCCACAATCGAAAGATGTGGTAACCGGTTCCCTTTCTCGCTGCCTTTTCTTTCCCTAACTCAAAGTTAGGAATCCGTTTACAGCTGGGTAGACTGGAGCATGTCCGTCCGTACTGTGATTCGATCCCGGCACCTTGCCGCGAGAGACCGGAGCTCTAACCACTCTGCCACGGACAACCTCATATTAGTTACTACCCTACGACATAGCCGAAGTAGCAGTAGATACATTTTTTTCTGTAGGTTCTGAGAGATACTTCGTAACTAAACGTGTCACATAGCGATAGTGTATGACATAAGGATATATCAAGTGACAAAGAGATGTCAGCATGTAACACACAAGAAAAATATTTATGACTGTGTTCCAATCTTTCTAACTAGTGCCGCAATATCACATACAGGCTACTTGTTATGTTTTAAACGTTTATCAGTGTAACTCGATGCTTAATTTGTTTCGTTTGGCGATGATCGACACAGCACGTGCCTTATCTGTGACTCAGGCATTGACCGCCACTTGTCGAACCATCTCAGTTGCAGACAATAATGTTCTCATCTGTTCCTAGTAAATTTCTGCTCCCTTCTGTCTATATACCTTCCTATTGGTCACTTAATCTGATCTGTCTTCTTTCTCATATTTTAATTTTGTCGTGCACTTTTACTTTCTTTCTGAAGCTTATCCTGGTACTGTATGTCTTATCATCTTCCGCATGAACCGTCTCTTGTTTTAATGTTTCTGACTTCATGTTTTTATGTTTCTGACCTCATGTTGTTATGTTTCTGACTTCATGCTTTTATGTTTCTAACTTCATGTTTTTATGTTTCTGACTTTATGCTTTTATGTTTCTAACTTCATGTTTTTATGTTTCTGACTACATGTTTGTATGTTTCTGACTTTATGCTTTTATGTCTCTGACTTCATGTTTTTCGACGTAGTCTTGTATTAGTTTTCTCTAAATCTTAAGAATCGCTTTCACCTTTGATTAAACATGCTCTCTCTCTCTCTCTCTCTCTCTCTCTCTCTCTCTCTCTCTCTCTCTCTCTCTCTCTCTCTCTCTCTCTCTCTCTCTCTCTCTCTCTCTCCTATTTAAGCATCTGATAAATACAATCTTTTTTATACTTTAAACATCTGACAGGTATCACTATAGTCTTTTTCACGTTTCAAGCATCGGATAAGTAAGCACTAATTTATCCTTTAAACATATATCTCGATAGTCATTTTTATTTTTCTACCATCTTCCGTTTGTTTGCTCAGTTTCGGCTCCCAACCGCAGCATAGCACTTGCCTATCTTGAATAAGTGATAGTGAAGCTACTTTAGAAGCTGGAGAAACATTTGCTTTATTACGGACACACATAAACCATAGCTATGAGTGCCAACCATATTATGATTACAAAAACTGTCTTTATTAAAATAAATAAATATTCATCAAATTTTCTCGAAATCTTTCGGATAATGCCCTGCCTGGTTCACCAATGTAATTATTGCCACACCTCTATGAAGAATATCCTCGATAGGATTCTTGGATTCACTGGTCATTGTTTCCCTAATGACAAAGGCACCTTCCGGAAATGAAACAGTTTGCGTTTCGAACACAAAGGAACAAATTACGACACCTCTCGTTTTGATAACCTTATGTGGTAAAATGTGAAGAGCTACTACTCACCCAAAAGCTGTGAACTACAACGTCTCAGAAACCCCTACCCTTAGATATGCCACATAAAAACATGACTAAAAAACCCCACGTGTCTTGAGATCAGAACGAAGTGTAAGGACTCTCAGTTTGGTCATTTTCGGACCAGTACCGCGCTGTGGCCTAATGGATATGAACGCAGTTTCATAATCCAGATATACCAGGTTCGAAACCTGCTGCAGGCGGTTTGGTAGCAAATCGCTTTGTGTGGATTTTTAACAATGGTATAAGCGCCGTACCGTTCAGAAAGCAATGGCAAACTACTGAATGAAAAAAATTGCCTAGAAAAATCACAAACAGCCAATAAAAGCTGGGGTTGATTGCCACGTCCTGTAAAGGATAAGCAACTAACCGCGGAGCTCGGAGGCAGTATCGACACAAGGTTGAAAACCATGGACACGGAAGTGGAAAATGGAACAGAATGGACCAGATGAAAGCGAAAGGAAGGTTTGAAAAGGGTAGAAAGAAAAAGTGAATCATTGGATGTCATTTCGTCACAGACTAGTTCATCTGTCCAAAAAAAAAAAAAAAAAAACAAATACAAAAAACAAAAACTGGTAAATCGTTTAACCACATCGGGGGAGGGACAGAAGTGCCAAGCGAATTCCTATCAGAATGGAAAACATGGCAAGACGTTTCGCGATGAATCAAAAGGAATTAAAACTAATAACGGCATGGTTAATATCCTTCAAGCATGTAGTAAGACTTAGCAACTATTGGCTAGAAAATACTGTCAAGAAATTGGGAAATTCTTTCACTATTGACGCCATTTACACAATTTTGTTTGCATGTGAATTAGTTGGTAGTCTGAATGTGTAATTTCTGAAACAACATTTATAAATACCGAATGTTTTGGCATCTCGATTGATGTACATGTGGGACATTCTTTTCAATGCTTAAATACCGGAACTATTGTAACATTTTTGTTTTTGGTTTGTTATGGGGACATCAGTCAAATAATACACAGACGGAGCAAACATCACAACCTATATCCAAACTCCAAAAAAACCAATATACTGTAATACGGGAAACCTCATATAATAAAGAGGCGAGGGATATTACTGGGCCGTTGATGGACTTTAGTCAGTGACTTTATTTCCTGAGGGGGTGTTAAACTGAAACCGTTGATAACCACTTGTTTAAACTGCAAAGGTCTTAGTCGTAGCCTACAAATAGGATGCAAATGTTCGAAAGTTCTTTCTAGCTCTGTCTTGCTTTAACGCCCAGCGCGCTATCTTGTCTGTAGATGATCTGTTTTGTCGAACCAAGCTTATCAAGTAGTTAGAAAGACCAACATAAAGAAAAAAAAGTAATTAAATAAATAAATGATATGCAAAGCTCGTTAAAATGCAGATAAAGCAGGTATTACTATGTATTCACTTTCAAAAGTAGAAATTAGGTTGGTTAGGGGCTAAAGGACGCCAGGCAATAAAATGACCTTGAAGAGAACCATGGTACAGTGATAGCCGAAGTAACACTACATGCACAAGAACGAAATTTTTCGCGACGAATAACGGTACAACCGACAGACAAATACTTACAACAACAAACGTTCCATGTGTCACGGAGTGTTTTGACGGTATTTTGCATGTGTGAATGTTCCCATGCTCCAGCGGGAGTTTATTAGTCATGTGAGTTGTTGTGAGTTGGGAATGCTTGCCTTGTAATATTTTAGTTACAAGCAATGTTGTGAGCAGAGGTTAAGACAAGCTGCTAGCTGTAGTTAGGCGTGAATGAAGCTCAGTGGAGCGTGGAAGGTTTTCACGTGTTTGGTGATTGCGAATGAAAGGGGGTCAGTCAGAGAGAGAGAGAGAGAGAGAGAGAGAGAGAGAGAGAGAGAGATGTGTGTTGGGTCAGCAGTGTGTTGAGCTAGCAGAGAGTTGAGTCAGTAGACAGGAGACAGAGAAGAGTGTAGAGAAGAGAAGGGTGGATGTTGCAGTAGTTATTTATGAAGTAGTCTATTTGGTGATTGTAGTGATTCCGAGAAGCAGAGTGTTTGCAGGATACTCGGGATTTGTGATGTCTCCTGTATTTGTAATGGTCCTGCGTCCATTGTGATTTATTGTTAATATAATATATTGTTGGAGATTGATATGGCTGTTGGAGTTATTCCTTAAACAGTGAGCTAGGCGAGCGGTGTATAAGTGTCGTCTGCCTTTCTACATCCACCCACATACACCCTACTCGTCACACCATGCTAAGTAGAATTTGATATAATGAATTAGTTCCGCAATATCATATACAGATAGTACATTTTTATGATTTAAAAGTGAATCAGTGTAACTCGATGCTTAATTTGTTTCATTTGCAGATTATGAACACAGCGCGTGCCTTATCTCCGATTCAGGCATTGGCCATCTTTTGTCGAACCATCTCAGTTGCAGTCAATAATGTTCTAATCTGTTCTTTTCAATATTCTGCTTCAGCAATCAGCAGCAGACGCCTCTTCCTATTCGAAACAGAAAACAAAATTATCTACTCAACGACGAGAGGACAGACATGTGACCATTCTGACTGTGCTGTTCTTCTTTTCCCTTTCCGCTTCTTCTGGAGCATAGTGTCACTACCGCTGCTGGTCTTCTTACAGGAAGCCTTTAGTAAAGCATTGGGGTACCCTTGCAGTGGTTATTTTTGTAGTAATTTGTTTTACATTGTGAGGATGCCAACCCAATGAATAACTTCATATTATTCTCCTCCTCCGATTGCCTGAGGTAGGAGTAGGCCGATTCTTTCATTTTTTTCTTCAGGTATCCTTGAGAACTAAACTGGGGGACTGTGCTATTATAATAAGAAATATCTGCAGCCATGTTTTATTAACCTTTGATATTTAAAAAAAAATACCGTACCTTTAGCATGCTTTGTTCAGAATGTGGTGTTAAATGTAAAATGGATGCACAGAATTAGGTTGTGACGCTAGCGCGATATGCATGCTCACAGATTTTGTTATAAGCGTTGAGAGATTATACTCATTTTTTCTACGAGGTACATATATAGATCACGATATTACGTGAGGGAGATCTATAGATAAACTGTGAATTTGAAATGAGAAGTACGCACCAAAAGAAATGTTATAAAATAAAAACGAAAGGCATTATGTGCGGAGAATTTTATTCTCCATATAACATGCCAGCTGTCTTAGATGATCATTTGTCTCTACAACGTCTTTGACTTCTGTCGTATACATCACATTTATCAAATATTTCCGAAATCTCTTACATATTGGTATATGTCATTTTGATCACAAATATTGTTTCCTGGGCTTTTCCACGTGCAAGGGTATCCCGGCTGTCGTCTAAACTGGGTGTTTTCTTGTAGCATATCACGTGTTCATGCCCACTGTTTCATTTTGTCATCTGCCTTATTTCCTTTCGGCAGGCTATAACCGTAATCGTATCATCCACATCTTCATTACCAACGTTTGCAACGAAGTGCCCAAAGTGCTATAGGTATCGAATGGGATTTGCACTGCGTCGTAAACATGTCATTTTCAATGTAAACTGTGTCAGTTTATTTATTGTACTATCCACAGTTAAGTTAATGCGTATATTTGTATAACATTAAGATCTAGTAATCTGCCATTCACTTTAACGAATATGGCTAGATCTCATATTGGTCAAAATAATTTTACTAGTCTTGCTTTTGCTCAATCTAAAATTATGCATACTCCAGTTTCATGTTTATTATCTCATTAACAAATAATGTTGTCGTTGTCAGCGCCACTTCTCAACTCTTGTTCCATTGTCTGAGTTAAAGATTCTTATTTTCGTGTTAGACTTGAATTATCTTGTTCTCCATATGATTCCCAATGCAATGAATGCTCCTCTTGCTTTTTGTATTCTTATTTTGATATCACTGTCTGTCCCTCCAACTTTGTCTATATTACTTCCAAGATATGTGTACGACTCTACATCTTTTAGTGGTGTTTCTTCAAGTTCAACCTTGTTATCATTTCTTGCAATCATTCTCATAATCTTTGTCTTTTCCCTGTGTATTTTCAGGCCCACTTGTTGTGACCTCTCATCAAGAATTTTCATTTTCTCAAGGGAGTATTCATAAGATATTTCCGAAATAAAGAACAATGCTGCATTGGCAGGGCAATTGTTAACTCATATCTGATCCGCCGCCTTTTATGAAGAGTTAAGAAATGATTAATTTCAGCTCATTCGAGCCCTCATCCTGATTTACTCAGTGAAATTCTTCTTATTATGGTATAGCTCTGTTTAGAGTGTATTTAATAAATTAACTGAGACAAGCATGCAGCACAATCAAAATGACTGAATCGACGTTTAATTTGTACATCTACAAATAACAGATTTAATAGTCCTTTAGGTTTTAACAAGGTTTTAAAGAAATGAATAATTATTTATTTAAAAAAAGTTTATCATCACTGTTGTGATGGGATAGAAATGTGTGAAGGAAGTCACTTGGCAGCTTATGTGTGATACTTAGCTGTCAGTGACGGTTATGCTCCTTCTGATGGTTTGGTTCTTGGTAGACTGATCACGCTCGTCGCTGGTCAAGTTGTAGGGCGCAGCACGTTCCCAGAAATGTCAGGGAGTGTCTACGAAGTTGGTCCGTCGTCTTTAAGCTCAGGCCACTTTTCCCTTCTTGTTCCAGAGATAGTTCCCTCAATTGGCACCACAAACAACTATGGTAAAACAATAGAAACAAAACGATCTACTGAATATTGCGTTTTCCGACACATACTTATGTGTTCCCATCTTCCTATTCCACCATCCCGTCTTCCTCAGAATTTACCCGCGATGAGAATTAAACTTAATTCCTCGAGAGGAAACTTTCTTTACATTTAAAATGAACAGTTTTATATTTGAAAAGGTTAATAGTAAAGATAGAATATGTTTACATTAACATCTACACTGATTGAAAAGCTTTGTTAATAATATAGATAGAATATGTTTACATTAACATCTACACTGATTGAAAAGCTTTGAAACTTTCATTAATTTTAAAGTGAATATGTTTACACAGACATTTGCGCTAGTTTGTACTTGTAGATATTATACTTAGAATGTGCATCATTTCTTTCATCTTCCCTCCCTGCTCCTTATGCTCACTCTCCGACTGCCCCCGATGAGCTCCATGTCCCCAGTGCGAAAGTCAGAGTAGCTATAAAACCAGTTTTGTAAGCTTTGGCCATAGCAAATTCTAAAACATTAGTTAATTATCTAGTGCATTCCTAGCTAAAAATGTTTAGCAAGAGAAGTGCAAATTCCGAAAGCATCTTCAGAAGAAATAGCTATATACAGGCCATCTCTGAAAACGCCGACCAGAAACAACTTCTGGGGAGTTCTGAGCTCAACAATGTGGTGAGTTATGTAATTTGTATTATATTAATGATGATTTGTATGCCAGGTGACGAAATGTATATTGTGACATGTGCCTTCTGTACATGTCGTTCTGACCTTGTACATTTATATATAGGATTTCTGACAATAGGAACAAAGCTTTTTAGGTGCGACAATTTTCAATTGCGCTAGAAACTGGCAGACGTTTTTTTTTAATGTCTAAACCTTTGACGGACAGTATAAATTGGGTAAAACTGATAAAAGTAATACACCTACTAAACTCTGAGACAGGGGTAATTAATCACTGAAAGGGGACGAGACAAATCTCTGATTTATAGTTAAATTTCTAACCGGTTCCCGGTTATCTACTTACTTACTTAGTCGTTCCCCTTCTACCGTGAGGTGTAGAGGTTTGGAAGAGAGAGCGCCAGACCATTCCATCAGCTGTCTTCTTCCTGGCCTGGTTCCATTCCCGGTTATCTATATTTTATTTAAGTCTCTGTTGGCCCAAAAACTGGTGTTTTTAGCACATTGCCAAGAAGGCAAACACAGTATCCCGATAGTTCATCGTGGAAAAAGACTGAGGGGTTTATAGGAAAAGAAAGTCACCCCCAACTCTTTGGCAATACACTAAGAAAGGATCAGCCAAGCATAGATAGGTCCTAAGGGATTGAAAATCAATTCACTGCTATTTAGTATTTTTATTCACGGCTATTTAGTATTTGAATTCACGGCTATTTGTATTCTGATTTAAATGCAAAGTTTAACTCTACATAAGTCTTTGTAATTACTGTTCTAAAAAATTAACAAAATTATCACTCAACAATCCATGTCTATGATAGTTTAATTAAATGTAATATTTGGAGGAAACTAAAATTCATTAATACATTTGTGTGATTTGACGTGTAGCAAGATCACTTGTCTGAATTTAGTACTTGCTCTCACAGAAACCACATACAAATCTCGTACATACAATATTCCCTCACTCTCCGACTGCCCCCGATGAGCTCCATGTCACCAGTGCGAAAGTCAGAGTAGCTATAAAACCAGTTTTGTAAGCCTTGGCCATAGCAAATTCTAAAACATTAGTTAATTATCTAGTGCATTCCTAGCTAAAAATGTTTAGCAAGAGAAGTGCAAATTCCGAAAGCATCTTCAGAAGAAATAGCTATATACAGGCCATCTCTGAAAACGCCGACCAGAAACAACTTCTGGGAAGTTCTGAGCTCAACAAAGTGGTGAGTTATGTAATTTGTATTATATTAATGATGATTTGTATGCCAGGTGACGAAATGTATATTGTGACATGTGCCTTCTGTACATGTCGTTCTGACCTTGTACATTTATATATAGGATTTCTGACAATAGGAACAAAGCTTTTTTGGTGCGACAATTTTCAATTGCGCTAGAAAATGGCAGACGTTTTTTTTTAATGTCTAAACCTTTGACGGACAGTATAAATGGGGTAAAACTGATAAAAGTAATACACCTACTAAACTCTGAGACAGGGGTAATTAATCACTGAAAGGGGACGAGACAAATCTCTGATTTATAGTTAAATTTCTAACCGGTTCCCGGTTATCTATATTTTATTTAAGTCTCTGTTGGCCCAAAAGCTGGTGTTTTTAGCACATTGCCAAGAAGGCAAACACAGTATCCCGATAGTTCATCGTGGAAAAAGACTAAGGGGTTTTTAGGAAAAGAAAGTCACCCCCAACTCTTTGGCAATACACTAAGAAAGGATCAGCCAAGCATAGATAGGTCCTAAGGGATTGAAAATCAATTCACGGCTATTTAGTATTTTTATTCACGGCTATTTAGTATTTGAATTCACGGCTATTTGTATTCTGATTTAAATGCAAAGTTTAACTCTACATAAGTCGTTGTAATTACTGTTCTAAAAAATTAACAAAATTATCACTCAACAATCCATGTCTATGATAGTTTAATTAAATGTAATATTTGGAGGAAACTAAAATTCATTAATACATTTGTGTGATTTGACGTGTAGCAAGATCACTTGTCTGAATTTAGTTTATTATATTATCTCAAAGTGTTGAAACAAAATTTATGTAATAAATGCTATTCGTTATATTTATATAATATAACTGCAGCGTATTGTTCAATTCACACTTCAGTGTTGTAACAAGCAAGTTGTGACAAATTATTAGAATTCACTTCATCTATCCTTACACCTATACCTTATCTTCTACTGTATTCTAATCCTCGACTATACGCCAGGAACGGGGCCATAATTTTGACATTCAATAATTTTTTAATTTAATGAGTTAATTGTTCAAATTTCACACAAGAATACCTTAGGTTCAACCAATCAATTGACAGTTGTTTTGCATCTGGGTCACGAGAATTTTTTTGGCGTACGGGCTTTCCCGTTAGTATGGTGTGTGGCCTCCTCTTGCATCGATCAGCGACTAGCATCTCCTGGGCATGGATGCGATCAGACGTCTGATGTGGGCCTGTGGGATAGCTGCCCACTCTTCCTGGAGTGCCTGGAACAGATCACGACGATTGGCTGGAGAAACGTCTCGGCGACAAACACGTCTACGCAGCTCATCCCACAGGTGCTCAATCGGACTCATGTCTGGAGACAGGGATGGCCAGGGAAGGGTGAGAATGTTGTTGGCAGTCAGGAACTGCGTGGTCAACCGTGCACAATGGGGTCTGGCGTTGTCCTGTTGAAACACAGACCTTTGGGCAGCCAAAAGTGGAAGGACATGGGGTCGAAGAATTTCATTGACGTATCGTTGCGCATTCAAGCCTCCTTCAATGTGCACCAATTGACTATTTCCGTTGTAACTGATCATTCCCCACCCCATTGCACCTCCAACACCGTGCGGCGGAGCTTCATCAACGCAATTTGGGGTAAAAAGTTCATTTCGCCTACGGTAGACCGTACGCCGTCTATCATGACGCTGCAACAAAAAGAAAGATTCGTCACTAAACCAGACACGTCTCCATTGATTGTCAGCTGCCCAGGGACGATGCTGGTTGGCCCAAAGGTTCTCGGTGAGGTCGTTGTGCCCAAAGTCCAGCGTCATGCAGTCTATTCCGGACAGTTTAATCAGACACATGACGTCCTGCAGGCAATGACTGGGCAGTTGAGGAAGCTGTTGTAAACCTGTCTCTGAGGTGACGAAGCCGAATAAAGCGATTCTCCGCTGCTGTTGTCTCTCTGGGTCGTCTACTGCGATGCCGGTCTTCAACTGAGCCAGTGGCTTGGAACCGGTGCCAAAGTCGACTGATGGTACTCTGATGCACGTTTAGATGCCTGGCAACCTGACTTTGACTTTCGCCTGCATGCAGTCGGCCAATAGCAATGTTCCTTAAATTTATCGATAGAGACGCCATAAATGTCTGCTTCAAAATGAACTGAATTTTTGTGTGTGTGTAGCGTTATCCTTTTATAGGGTTTCAGTTGCCTAGTCAGTGAATAGTGTTCACCCCAAATTTTGTTGCTTTCACGTGCGCGCAACATGAGCTGTGGTCAAAAATTGCGTCATAAACATTATTGACCACTGCGTTGTAACGATTACAAAAACGAACGCAATTCAGGTCAACACTTGCATTTGACACTGTAAAGAACATTTGAGGCTTGTTTTTATATACCCTAGCACCAAATTTTACGTACAAACTCATAAAAACGCGCCCTCGGATAGCTATGCGTTTCTTTTTTTTTTTTGAACAGTATATTTGAATGGCGCACATAATGCTGCAAATAAATTCGTATGGACGTTTCAACTACCAGTTCTTGCTAATATGGGTTGTGTCTATTGGTTCCTGATAGATGTAACAGTACATTAAAATATATTTTATTTCCCCAGCCATCATGTCTTCTGGTACAAAGTACATGAATAATAATCATGATAATAATAAAAAGGAGACATCTGTGTTAGTGCATGTGTTTATAGTTTAATGTATATCATCACTTCATCGTTGTATGTTAAAAACCTCTACGATGTTGAGGGCTGAGTTGTCCATAGCCGTGAAACAAACAAAGAGAACGTTAAATGATGTATTAGCTTTCTACAATATATATATATATATATATATATATATATATATATATATATATATATATATATATATATATATATATATATCTATATATATATATATATATACGTCCATTCACTAGAGGCCTTACTCGCTCTTTGCACGGGGAATCTGTAAATAACTTCTTTTATTTTTTCAAACATAAAAGTATAAAAAAAGAAAAACGTAACCAAAGCAGAAATTCTTGTTTAATAATAATATTGCGGTATTTATTTAAAGTTTAAATTTTAAACTGTGTGATATACCTTTATATAACAGAATTTGCTATCTACAGTACTTACTATTGATCAAATCTGTTGTTGACTTCTTTCCATGCCACGATTTCTAACTGTTCAGAATCGTTTTATCTTTATCGTCCCCTATTTCTTTTTCCTTCCATCTTTACTATTGTCACGTTATACTCCAGCTTCCTCCTCATAACATGCCCCCCAAAAGAAAGTGGATTGTTTGTTTCTAACCTGAGAACAAAATGTCCTTTGCACGATGGTCAACTCTTTCAAGACATTCACATTTTAGCTGTCCACGTTATTTTTAACATTCTTCTTCAAAACCATATCTCTGTGGTGTATGGTGCTTTTCCTACTTGTTTACTAATTGTCCATAACTAACTTTCGCATGTCAGGATTGGTCTTATATTCTTCTTCTTCCTCGTTCGCCCTGAAAAGGACGGTGGTTGCGTTGTGTCTGTTTACAACGTAGCTGTGATATCTGCACCTTTCGGTCGACACATCCGACTTCTGCACGGCATTTTTTAGGACCGGGTTTGCCTTCCCATTGCGATCCACACTCGCTCAGCCAGTCTGCACTGCTGCAGACTGTTTCCAGGACCACCACGTGGAGGTGGAGTGCAGTCTTGACCAGCTCTGATTCGCTGGTCCTGACGCAGGCAGTCAAGCTATGAGTCGCTGACTGCGTTCTCTATTGCTGCGTCTTTGGGTCTTATATAACTCTGAAGAGCTCTCTTTCTTACTTCCCCTGGACAAAGAGTTGTTGCAGAAAATGCTTTTCATTTTAAATATAATACTGCTTTTACTTGGTATATTCTACACATCACTTCTGAGATACAACATCCATCCGATATGATTGATGTGTCCAGGTATTTGAATTTATGGACCTGTTTTAAAATTGTTACATTTACTTTTAAAAAGCATCCCGAAAAAGTCTTTTCTTCGACATGAATATAGTTTCTGTCTTTTTTGCTATTAAGGCTAAGGCCCGTATTTTAACTTTCTGTCACTTCTTTATCAATCATTACGTACAACTCACTTTCAATATTCCCCATTAACAGTGTCTCATTGGCGTAACTCAAGTTATTTATATTATGTCCACCCACTGATATTTCTGGCATGATCTCTATGGGTTTAATTTTTTTTTGTTTTTTTCGCTGTGCAAATTGAAGAGATCTGGTGACAAAACACATCCCAGTGTAACACGTTTATTTTATCTGCTGAAATTGTCATATTTGGCTCCTGATTCGCATAGCTGGTTTTTGTTCCCAGCACATGTTCTTTGTTATTGTCGCGAGAGGTTCCTTAATTTATGAAGTATAAGACAACAAGGTGTATCAGGTGATACTAGGATAGTTGCCAGAGAAGAGTCTGGTCTTAAAAGAAATACCCCATTCTCAGAAAAGAGCAATGGTGTATAGAGTTCATAGGTATAAAGTCAGGCTGTAAAGAATTTCTGGCCGAGATAGTAATATTCAGTACCAGAATTCTATGGTGCCCCTCTCAGAATTATACCTATGGGCTGTTATTGTATCTAGGCGATTTATTTAAATTCAAAGTAATTCAAAGCTGACATAAAGTAATAAAACAGTGCACTACAATTTTCTTAATTTTATTTATGTACAGTCATCTGTTTAGTTTTGTTTGTGTAAACACAAACCCTAAAAATAAAAACACACTGATGATGTTGCATGTATCTACACCAAATAAAAGTCAATCACTAAAAATAAAGTCTTTGTTATGTAGCTTTTGAAAATGTCACACTGACTACAATGTTATTGAGATCACTTGAGTTCAAACTATTTCTATGTTATGTAGCTTTTGAGAATGTCACACTGACTAAAGTCTATGTTGCTTCCAGACTAATTTAATCATCACTGTTTTCATCACTACTACTATAACTGGGTGTGGTACGCCAATGCTCTGCGAGTCAGTCTTGTCTAATAGAACATAACTTCTTCGCTTCCGCCTTTTCCTTGAAGCCAGAATATAAGATGGAGAAGCCCAACACTGAGGGTCCCCACTCTTCCAACTGATGTAGGTACAGGGTGCTTGTTCAATCTTACACCGCTAGGTACAACACCAATGTTCTTCTCTGCTAACAAGATGAGTGACAGGATACCTCTGACCTGAAATGTAATAGGTCTTACATAGCATCTGGCTCTAAAATCCTCCTACCCAGATTGTAGATTAGTGAGGCAGTTCAGAATAAGTGATGATAACACAGGAAAGGTAGACTCAGTCAGTGACAAATGGTTTATGCAATAATATAACAACATTACAACACACACTTTCCTAATATGTCCATGACTGACATCACCAAAACTGCATAGGCCTTATGGTGAGTGTTGAGTGTCTAAACAAGTTTTATGCAATAATATAACACAGCATTACAACACACACACTTTCCTAATATGTCCATAATTGACATCATTAACTGCATAGGCCTTATGGTGAGTGTTGAGTGTCTAGGCCTACTCAAACAATACATTAAATTACAATCTTTCCTCTTTTACTAGTTCCTGATAGTATAGTCTAGTCCAGCAATCAGAAAAGGCTTTAAAAGCTTCTGAAACTAACACCCCTCATTCTGTCCGGCCTTAGTTTTAAAGTCGAACATAATTTGTACAGCACAAAGTAGCTTTCCTTCTACGAATCACACAATGAGATTTACACACAATATCACTTCCATTAACCACTAGTAATTAATATTATACATATTATGACTTAATTCTCTTACCCACAATCTCAGATTCAACAGGCTTTTAATTAAACCCATGCAGTCTGCTTCACTGGCAATTGGCGAAGGAGCTGGGTTCTGGCGGTTCAAGAGAAATATTCCAGATTTGTTTCCCCTTTTTATTACAGGTAGCGGGCAAAAGGAAGACAAGCGATTCTATTGGCTGGCTGGGTCAGTTTATGTTTACAAAAATTTCTGTAAAAACACCCTTTCTGCCCGATCTGTCGATCATACAAAATTTCGATAATTTATTCTTCCGGTGTTTCCCAACCGATTCTTTCCATCCCGGTCTTGTTTAAACCGGCCATTTGGGCGCTACCATTTAAACACGCTAACCTTTTTCTGCCTCCCTTGTAGCGTTTGCAATCACAGTTGAAACCGGGGAAAACAGTCTTCGCTCTAAGTTATACTGCATGTAATCACTCAAAACTCCTGTGTCCATGCTTCTACAACTAAATCCATGTATCTAATGAAAGTTTACGATTCCTGTTATATTATTGTGCTCACTGTTCTGAGGGACATAACTTATCTTTTGGCCTGAAGTCACAAGTACACATTCACGTTTGCACAGATTCCATCTAGCAATCCTGCCGCCTACGGTTACTGAGACCGGTTTACAGCTCGTGCAGCGATTGGTCGAAAACATGTGTTGACATATTTCGATATAGGTAGGCAAGGTAGGCTCTCTTTAATTGCCCTTAGATATTGGTTCAAGACTACGCTACAGATAGCCCCCCAATTTTTAAGCGAGAGATTTCTGTCGAGCTTCAATCTGAGACCAATAACGAGGCAATCATCCAGCAGGAATCAGCGATAGCTGGGTTTGGTAAGGGATCCAATAATCTCCTCATTACCCTGGAGAAAACACTCAGAGCATATAATATGATTCATATGGGGACATGAAATTTTCCTGCACCAAGAAATCAATTCTCCCTGTAAAAATGCCATATATTATTCAATCCATGTCCGTATCAGTACTTCCAATGGACTGTGATGGGCTGGCCAGCTACCAATGTTGCCTTGCCCTCATAATGCTAATTTAATAGCCGTATAGTGTAGCTGGCTGTGCATCAGTCAAATGGTTTGCACTGCACACTCTCCCACTACCTATTTTCCTGGGGTTTCCCCGCAGGTCCTTTATCAAGGGTGGTCGACTAACCACACTCCTATTTTGATCCAGTACCTGGTGTTCCGAACTAAATCTTGTCGGTATGGGACGTGTTGTATCCCCTCCCTGTACAATACGGAGAGTTGCCATAGTAACTGGTTGTCTGGTAGACCCTTTGTGAGATGGTGCCATCCTATCCACTATGTCTACCTTTTTCTTTTCAGGCCTACGTCCGCCCCAATGCTTTCCTAGGTCCTGTTGATTTTCCCAACATGTGGGGTTTTCCTTGCTACATTGTGCACAGGCAGTCACATACCGAACTATGTCTTCAGCAATGCCTGGCCAATAGTGATGCACTGATGTCATTTGACAGGTGGTACCAATCTTCTTATGTCCACCGTCTGAATCAACATGTGCTAATTCCATAGCCTTGTCCCTGTAAATAGATGGCAGTACTAACTGGCTATGCCCATTGGGTCCTGTCCCAGCTTTCCTGTAAAGCAATCCATCATTCAAATAAAACTGTCCATTCTTTGGGGGGTTATGGCTTTTTGGCAACTTGCCAAAGCAAGGTTTTAATGTGCTATCTTTAGCTTGGGCCTTTCTCATCTCTCTCGGATGAATATTGAGCCTGACCTGGAGTGTTGCCATTATCACAGGTTTTATTGGTTTCCCTAGGAAAACATATCTCCCTCCTAACACCAGCGGGTAATTAGGATTCTCACACACTGCTGCATTGATCACTCCTTCCACATAGCGAGTTTTCACATTGATTCTGGCTATGGGAAGTGTTATGGTGGCTGTATCCTTTAATGCCCCTTGTATCTCCACTTTGTCTGTGGTATACTGCTCAGGGTGCACTAGAGACGCACTCACAACTGAGTCATATTCCAATCCGGAATCATACAGACACTTTACCTTAGTGCCGTTACATATTACTTCTTCACAGATGGAGGGATGATGGAGATCTACCAGACTCGATGTCAGTTCCTTCCTTCCCTTTCCCACTGTTATCACGCTGCATGCATGCAGCGTGATATGGAGGGACTTTCCTACCACATTCTGTTGTATGGTGGTTGTTCATTTTGCAAATTTTGCACCACTTTTCATCCTTTTTGTAAGGTTTCTATCCTGAAATTGTGGGTTCCTATCCTTATTATCATATCCTGGCCTGTATTTGGTTGCATTGTCCTTTTGATCAAACTTATTATGAGTTTGGGGTTGCTTAACTCCCTCCTGTTTCCTTTTAATCCCTTGAGTCAGGGATTGAGCCATGTGGTGGCTTTCTGCATATGTGATTATGTCAGCCAACCTGTCTCTTTTGTTCTCAATTAGGAACTTCTTAGTTTCCGGGGTTATGGAATCCAATAGTTGTTCAATCAACATCATTTCCTTTAGCCCCTCGAAATCTGTGGTGAAGTTCCCTAACTTACACCACCTCAGTAGGTAAGTTTCTAATCTTTCTGAAAACTGCTGATACGTCTCTCCTGGTTGAATCTTCGCCATTCTGAAGCGCCGTCTATATGCTTCAGCATTTTGTTCATATCGAACAAGCAATGCCTGCTTCAGGGCTTCGTAATCTTCCTGATCCTTTTTTGGCAATTTCAAAAAGACATCGTACGCAATTCCCCGCAAACCTTGCGATAACTTCAGACTCCACTTTTCCTTTTCTAGACCATAAGTAGTCGCTAATCTCTCATATCTGTCTAGATAAGCCTCGATTGCGTCAACTTTGTCCACAAATGGATCCAGATGAAAATTCATGGCTCCATTTGAGGTGCTCTGGCTGGAGCTGTTGTCCAAATGAGGTGAACTACTACCATTGTGGTTGGTAGTTGCCTGAAGTTCAAGCTCTTTTAATCTTAGCTCATGGTCTCTCTCTGCTTGAATCCTTCTTTCCTCAGCCTCTCTCTCTGCTTGAATCCTTCTTTCATCAGCCTCTCTCTCTGCTTGAATCCTTCTTTCCTCAGCCTCTCTCTCTCTCTGCTTGAACCCTTCTTTCCTCAGCCTCCAATTGCAGTTTCTTATTCTCTTTCTCAGCTTCCGCTTGCCGTGCTAACTGCTTATCTTCCCTTTCTGTGAATTTATCGCATTCAGTCGTAACATACTGGATCAGAAGATCACCAGTCATCCCAAGCTCTTTCCCCACTTGCAGTGTTGCTGACCTGAACTTTACTAAATCTGCCATGGCAATGTTGTAATTTAGTTGCAACCAATACAAAGTAAAAAAAAATTTTTGCCAAAATAATTAGTCACTTAATCAAATTAATTTCTTAATTAATTAATTAATGACTGATTTCGCGTCACATGTACCACACCTTAATTTGTACTCAATGGTACTCAAAATCTATTTCTTAACCTGCCCTACCAAAAATTTACTATCAAAAATTTCCCACTTGACAGCACTAAACGGTAACAGCAGGCTCAGAATATACAGGAACAATCCCGGACGAGCGTCCCAGTGTCGCGAGAGGTTTCTAAATTATGAAGAATAAGACAACAAGGTGTATCAGGTGATACTAGGATAGTTGCCAGAGAAGAGTCTGGTCTTAAAAGAAATACCCCATTCTCAGAAAAGAGCAATGGTGTATAGAGTTCATAGGTATAAAGTCAGGCTGTAAAGAATTTCTGGCCGAGATAGTAATATTCAGTACCAGAATTCTATGGTGCCCCTCTCAGAATTATACCTATGGGCTGTTATTGTATCTAGGGGATTTAATTAAATTCAAAGTAATTCAAAGCTGACATAAAGTAATAAAACAGTGCACTACAATTTTCTTAATTTTATTTATGTACAGTCATCTGTTTAGTTTTGTTTGTGTAAACACAAACCCTAAAAATAAAAAACACACTGATGATGTTGCATGTATCTACACCAAATAAAAGTCAATCACTAAAAATAAAGTCTTTGTTATGTAGCTTTTGAAAATGTCACACTGACTACAATGTTATTGAGATCACTTGAGTTCAAACTATTTCTATGTTATGTAGCTTTTGAGAATGTCACACTGACTAAAGTCTATGTTGCTTCCAGACTAATTTAATCATCACTGTTTTCATCACTACTACTATAACTGGGTGTGGTACGCCAATGCTCTGCGAGTCAGTCTTGTCTAATAGAACTTAACTTCTTCGCTTCCGCCTTTTCCTTGAAGCCAGAATATAAGATGGAGAAGCCCAACACTGAGGGTCCCCACTCTTCCAACTGATGTAGGTACAGGGTGCTTGTTCAATCTTACACCGCTAGGTACAACACCAATGTTCTTCTCTGCTAACAAGATGAGTGACAGAATACCTCTGACCTGAAATGTAATAGGTCTTACATAGCATCTGGCTCTAAAATCCTCCTACCCAGATTGTAGATTAGTGAGGCAGTTCAGAATAAGTGATGATAACACAGGAAAGGTAGACTCAGTCAGTGACAAATGGTTTATGTAATAATATAACAACATTACAACACACACTTTCCTAATATGTCCATGACTGACATCACCAAAACTGCATAGGCCTTATGGTGAGTGTTGAGTGTCTAAACAAGTTTTATGCAATAATATAACACAGCATTACAACACACACACATTCCTAATATGTCCATAATTGACATCATTAACTACATAGGCCTTATGGTGAGTGTTGAGTGTCTAGGCCTACTCAAACAATACATTAAATTACAATCTTTCCTCTTTTACTAGTTCCTGATAGTATAGTCTAGTCCAGCAATCAGAAAAGGCTTTAAAAGCTTCTGAAACTAACACCCCTCATTCTGTCCGGCCTTAGTTTTAAAGTCGAACATAATTTGTACAGCACAAAGTAGCTTTCCTTCTACGAATCACACAATGAGATTTACACACAATATCACTTCCATTAACCACTAGTATATAATATTATACATATTATGACTTAATTCTCTTACCCACAATCTCAGATTCAACAGGCTTTTAATTAAACCCATGCAGTCTGCTTCACTGGCAATTGGCGAAGGAGCTGGGTTCTGGCGGTTCAAGAGAAATATTCCAGATTTGTTTCCCCTTTTTATTACAGGTAGCGGGCAAAAGGAAGACAAGCGATTCTATTGGCTGGCTGGGTCAGTTTATGTTTACAAAAATTTCTGTAAAAAACACCCTTTCTGCCCGATCTGTCGATCATACAAAACTTCGATAATTTATTCTTCCGGTGTTTCCCAACCGATTCTTTCCATCCCGGTCTTGTTTAAACCGGCCATTTGGGCGCTACCATTTAAACACGCTAACCTTTTTCTGCCTCCCTTGTAGCGTTTGCAATCACAGTTGAAACCGGGGAAAACAGTCTTCGCTCTAAGTTATACTGCATGTAATCACTCAAAACTCCTGTGTCCATGCTTCTACAACTAAATCCATGTATCTAATGAAAGTTTACGATTCCTGTTATATTATTGTGCTCACTGTTCTGAGGGACATAACTTATCTTTTGGCCTGAAGTCACAAGTACACATTCACGTTTGCACAGATTCCATCTAGCAATCCTGCCGCCTACGGTTACTGAGACCGGTTTACAGCTCGTGCAGCGATTGGTCGAAAACATGTGTTGACATATTTCGATATAGGTAGGCAAGGTAGGCTCTCGTTAATTGCCCTTAGATATTGGTTCAAGACTACGCTACAGTTATTCTTAGGCCCTTACCATAAATGTTTATGCTTTATTACATTTTGATACAAGAGAAATCAAGTCCAACACGAAAATAAGAATCTTCAACTCAAATGTCAAGTCAATCCTTTTGCATGGAAATGAGACATGGAGAGCAACAAAAACAACAACTAAAAAGCTACAGACATTTATAAACGGGTGCTTGCGTAGAATAGAAGGACTGAAATGGTATGACAAAGTCACAAATGTGGAATTGATGACAAGAACCAGACAAGTGCCAGTGGAACAAGAGCTGAGAAGAAGACGCAGGCGATGGATAGGACACATATTGAGGAAACCTGTTGATAGCATTACAGGGCAGTCCTTGTTCTGGAATCCACAGGGAAAGAGAGGCAAAATTAGACCAAAAAACACATGGAGAAGAGAACTGGATACAGAGGTGAAAATGATGAGGAAAACATGGAAAGAATTTGAGCGGATGGCACAGGACAGGAAGACTTGGCATGTGTTTGTTGAAGGCCTATGCTAAAGGGTATTGATTGATTGACATTTTGATAACTTACTCGTGATTCTCTTCGTCAAATGAATTAGTAGTCTATAAAATTCAAAATATAGATCTGTTTTTACTTCTGTGGTCCTCTCTATTAATTTTATTTAAAATATATTCGCGGTTTGTACCTTTACCTACTACAAAATCACATTGCTCATCACTGATTGTTTAAAGTCTTTGCTCTTGTGGTGTAACCATACTTCTTTTGTCATTTTCATTTGTTTATTGTAAAAATAAAACCAAAAAACTAGATTATAAATTAAACATATCTGTTAGCTTTATAATAAGCTGCTAACTTCCATTTAAACTGAAAAATTATTATAAAATTATTTCCCTTGGCGCTCAACGTTTCTGGCCTAATTACGAAGCAGTTGTATTGAATTTTTTGTTTTTCGGATTTTTCTCGGGCATCACATCTTAAGACCTATTAGCATGCCAAATTTCAGACTTCTAGGTAGCCTAGAAGTGATCAGTTGATTACATGCGGAAAGACCGACGGAAAATACGCTTCTCTTATTATATATAATAGATATATAATACCGTATTGATAATAACAATAGCCCCTTCAGTCATAACTGACTATGGGAATGTGCCTCTAAGGTAACAGCTCTCAGCTGCTTATTTTCCTGATGTTCCTTTAGACGTTTTCTCCTCTCTTCTGCTTGCCGTGAGAGCTTATTTTCGCCCAATCTGAGGTGGTGCCATTGAGAGCATCGTCACGTGGTGCGATCGGCAGCTTCATTCTCCCAGGTTGCTGGACTTTTGTCCAGTGCCCTCATGTAACCATCTTTCATGTGGCAAACATGGCCAAGCCAGCTAGTCTTCGCTAAGCATTGTTTACATGCTTCGAAGACCAGTGCGTGACAACATCTCAACATTTGTCACTTTGTCCTGCCAGGAACAACCGAGCATGTGGTTACATTTCAAATTGTGAGAAGTACTCTATTCGTGATGAGAAGCAACGGAAACGTTCATACATTATGTAAAAATAAACTTACTTTAAAATGAAAGTGGTAAACTCCTTAAACAGTTTTCCATAATGAATTATACATATTGATAAGTACAACTTTTTTTTTTTTTTTTTAATTTTTTACAATTGTTTGCACTCAATACTGTAAATATTGCATCCATGTTTAAAATCACTGACCATTTCAACTAAGTGAATGTCATAGCGCTTTTATTTCTTCACATTTTAATATATATTCCTTCACACCTGTATGTTATCATTATAAATAAATTATTTCATGTAAAACTAGTAACGTTTGTCATGTCTCCAATTATTTGGTATCCAATATTATTTATTTATATATTTATTGAAAGAATGGTTAGAGCGCTAGTCTCCCTCGGCATAGGTGCTAGGTTCGATTCACGGTATCGACAGCTATAAATGGATACCTGGCGTTGCTCGTGAGTTAGGGAAGGAGAAGGCAGCGAGAAAGGGAACTTTTCACCTCACCTCTCGATGATGGATCCAGTATAGTTAAGTCTCTTACATTTCACTCCACTACGGCAGTATCTGCAATGAGACCACCCGTACCTTATATTTATTATTGACTGCCCAAATTATGATCCCACTACACGCACCATACCGATACCTGTTTGGAATGAATATTGAAATAATAATTTCCCTCCATATATTTTAGACGAAATTAGAAAAATTTCATAAAATTTTTTACACTATAAATAAATAACATTTGAAGCAAACATAAAAACATCTTTACTCTTTATCTCTCCAGTCTTTTGTCCTATAAAGGAAGGAAAGGTGGAAATATCTGTCTAATGGATTACAATAACTATAACGCAGTGCGATATACGATTTATTTTTTTCAGACAAGAATTACTGTACAGTGCTTCCTGCCTGAGTTAAGTACCTGCTACCTAGGCAAGAATCACTTGTCCAGTGTTCCCTACCTGACGGTAGGAAGCACTGTACAGTGCGTGTTGCTGGGTACGTCCTTCCTGCCTCCTACACCGGGTTAGCCGTCCCTCTTCGATCCCTACTCTCTCAGCCAGACTGCAGTGATGCAGCCTCTTTCCAGGACCAATACTTGGAGGTGGAGTAGAGTCTTGATCAGCTCTGGTTCGCTGACCCTGACGCAAGCAGTCAACCTATTTATCACTGTTGCTGCGTCTTCTTCGGTCCCAAACATATTCAAGATGACGTCTACGAATGTACGAAGAAGAAGATGAAGTATTTATATATATATATATATATATATATATATATATATATATATATATATATATATATATATATATATATATATATATATATATATATATATATATATATATATATATATATATATATATATATATATATATATATATTTTAGTTGAGAATCTGTGTAAAAAATTTGTTAGGATTAGGTGAACTAATAAACATGACAGAAGCACTACTTTCTTGTACTTTGTAGACTTACAAAAACTCTACTTACTTTTACAGCAGTTATCTCTCTCCGCTCCAGCCTTCTAAGGATTCACAATATTTGAAAAAACTTAGAAATGGCTATGCTGCATCATGTAGAACTAGCAACAACCCGCCAAAACTGGCAGGTTTTTAATTACAGTGTGTTGTTTCTGTTACACGTATTACATTGCTGCTTCTTCTATAGTCTCGCTTGCTCGCTGTGAATGACGCGATCGTCTCTTCCTTTTAGCCATCTTATCACTTTGCTCCATAATAATCAGTCTGCAATACTTTAAACTAAAATTTTATCTTGAAGAAACAATTTAAAAACTTACATTTTAAGGTTATTTTTAAGAAAAATGATGAGTTAAATCCGTTTCCCGAATGAATCTGGACAGAAGAGTATCTTGAATGTCTGGTGATTTAATGCACACCGTCACACTTTGCTATTTTCGCGAGAGTACATATAAGGGGAAACAATACAATTGATGTCTAAATTTCAAACACAATTGCACCCCCTTAGCTGTGCTCGAAAGTTAATGTACTCTCTCGAAAAATAGAATAAAGTACGCAAATGACGGTGTGCCAAGCGTGACTGACCGACCGACCGAAGTACCTTACGGCGGGAATTATGGTATTGGATAATTGATTAACATGGAAGTATTGTAGGGTTACTGGCTGGGGGAAAAAAACTGACTTTTGAATAAGAGAGAAGAGAAACATCAGGTGTTTGTTCTGTATTGGATCAAATAACGCGAAAATCATGATTATTTACGAGCTGTATATATAGTTTTGAAAAGTCACTACTTAATTCTTTATTTTTATATCCTCATGTGTATCAAATTTGGTTTGGTTTTAAGCACTATCTTCATTGCACACGGACAACTCCATCAGTGCTCTGATCTCCTCCCTTAGATCACACAAGGAGGATCTCAGCACAGTTCGCGAACTCCATAGCACCGGCGAGAATTCCAGTGTGCTTATATAGGAATCACACATTTTATAAATACTTTTTAGTGGGTGGGTTTTCCTAATTTTGTACATTTTGCCGGGGCAGCGGCCTTATGACCTACTCTTTACGATTTCCAACTGCCGAGGGATTTTTAACGTGCACAACTTGCACACTGGACCTCCTATTTTTTCGCCATTATCCGAGAATTCTAGAAATCCAATCTCACTTCCCAGGAGACCACGAGGGAGTATGACATCAATAAGACCACTGGTTCTGAAAAAACAATGTCCATAAATTTTATTCCCTTTACTTGGAATCAAACCCGTACCTTTATTATTCTAGACGGTAGCTTTCTACGACATGCATGGCAGGGAACATTGTTACTATTCGTTGCTCCCCTTTCGGGCCCCGGTAACACACGGGTGAGGTTGTATATATTGTTTCAGGTTTAATACTGCCCTGAGTGTCATACACAATCTCTAGTGACCAAGTCAGCAATTAGATGCTCAAGTTTGTCAGAGCCTTTGCCAAGATTAACTGTATCATCTTGACGAGTGGAGGACCCTCAGTGGTGGGGTTCTATCCGATCATACTGCTGTACGAGGCCTAGGAAGGGCTTTGTTTCAGATAAGTAGCTCAGTGTTGGGCTACTCTTCAGTTTTCAAACAACGCCAAATCAACCCACCTACGAATAGACTATGTGATGATGAAATAAACACTGTGGTGTATATAAAAGACATTTGACAGTCATATGAATCATAAAGTAACATTTAGATTCATCTATTCAAGAAAGCACAAAAGTAGAAACAGATTCCATCAGGAAGCAATAAAACAGTGAAATTGAACTATATTAGTTTACGAAATTAACCCTTAATGTTATTTTGTATTCAATTGAATTTTATTTGAAAAATTAACAAAGAACAAAGAAGAAAAGATCTTGTACATGTGACAGCGCCATCTTGTCATCACAAATGTCTCCGTGGTTCACTACCTGATTACCACAAAATCTTCAAGAAGATATATTGCTAGGCCCCAATAAAGCCTAAAAATAATTGTGAGTTATATTTGATATATTTGTGTTTTCGCTATTTCTAGAGCGATAATCGCGTGTGTTATTTAAGTGGCACAATCAATACGCGCAGCGGACTAAGTTGAGTGATTACGCTCAGCGGCTTATATAAAGAAGTGCCTAGCCGGCGAACGGGCCTATTTTGCAAGAGCTGCCCAGAGAGAACAAACGAGACGAGGCGCCCTGTGTGGGTAGCAGATGGACAAAGAAACCAGAGCACGTGAGCTATAATTGTTAGCGTATTTTGTAGAAATTAGCATTCGTGTTCTATAATTCTGAAATTATATTCAGCGTGAGTCTGTTCTAATGTTTAATGAAATAGATAAATAGTTGTGTTTCCAAAGGAGATTTCTTCCAGGACATCAGATTTAGTTCTGAAATGATAGATGAGTGAAAATAATGTGTGGATAGGTTTTATTAGGCACGCTAAGCCCAAATCACATATGTGAGAGTTTAAGAGCGATTATGTCATTCATCAGAAAGGCAAATTTAGTAGGGAACTATTTTATACATGAAACTGGACAGAGATGTTACCAGGGACTGAAATTTAGATAATATTCACTAGTTGGGAAGATGGCAACCGGGGGGACCACGTGTTGATGACCGTGCGTAAAAGTGGCGCCAGCAAGTCTGCATAACACGCTTAGTTATTACGCGTACTAAGCCTATAATGTTACGCTATGTTATATTGTGTGAATTGACACGTGGGTGAAAGCAGGTTAAGGTAATTTTCCCCAGTAAAGGAAAGAAATAGTTTTCGTGTTAAATCTCCTTTAGGTGATGACTTTTAGTTCTAGTTGTTAAGTCAAGAGTAATTTTATTTTATTCTTTAATGTAAGAGTAATTAAATGTATTTCACGATAATTGATCATAATACTACTGTATATATTTAATGGGTTACTTTGAGATTAGTTTAATTACATCTGTTGTGTACACAGTTTTGTAGTGCTAAAGTTCCCTTTGAGAAGATGAATCTAGCTTTAGGTATTTAGATTTCTGGTGAGCGCAAGGCCACTCCTTTGTGCGTAAGGCACTTTGAGACAAGTGTGTCTCTGTTTGCTCCTTGCATGAGCATGGAAACACCAATGCAGCTGGTGTCCATTACAGGCCCACAAAAAGCATTTTTATGCTATTGCAGTGGTGGTTTCTGTAACAATGTGTTTCATGTGATGAGTTACCAATCTGGACATGCTTCAGAGTGCAGGGATGAATATTGAGATGGATCAGTTGCGAGGTGGTGGTTTATGCCCATTAAGGAGAGTATTCGTTGTATATATAGTTGAATATTATTTTATGTCCATTTTATTATTATTTAATTATGGTTATGTGTAGAATGGTTTGTGAGAGCACGTGGGCTCACTTGGAGATATATATATATCTCTCTTCTCCGCTCCTGAGGGAGCATGGGGCACCCGTGTGGTTTGCCTCGGCATGAAGCATTCAGATGCTCTTGCAGTAGTGGTTTCGGTAGCAACCGATGTTACACGGTGAGATTGCCAGCCTCATGCACAACACCATACTAGTATCTCTAGACGACATGCATGTGTGTGTGCGTGTGTGTGCATGATAGTTGAATGTTTCACACAGTGTGGAAGAAGGACAGTTTGACAGGTGAGATCATGATGTTTCTGATTATTTAACTATTATGATTTTAACTAGCCGGTGCTTTGTTTCTGTTTCAGATTAGCAATAGAGCACTGGCTGAGTGTTTTGTTTGTTGGTTTATTTGTTTAATGTTTGCTTCGTGAGTTCTTTATCACTGACTGGGTTGTATAAATAAATACAGCCCCTGCCTTAGAATCAAGAGTTTTATTGTCGATCGGGTCGGTTGCGAGTGTGCAAGAGAGTGATCACGTATCACAAAAGCATCATCATTATCTCGCCCACCCTATCACATACATAAATAAATTATAAATTGTACCCAGAGTCTTCAGTGAATTATTTAAATTTGGTTTAAAGTTCTTGTTGTGTAATTAATTACCCCTAGCAGAGTTATTGTCTAAGGCAGAGGTTTTCAAACTGTGCGTCGCGGCTCCCAGGGGCGTCGCGGCCCTCGGCTAAGGGCGTCGCGGTGGCTTGGGAAAAGTGTTGGGCTATGTTACGAACAGCTGCTTATATATAATATATAGTATAGAGAGGAGCCGCGGTGATTTATGCACAGGTCAAGGGAGCAGCGGGCCAAAAAAGTTTGAAAACATCTGGTCTAAGGTTAGTCTGGAGAGGAGCCCATATGAATCTAGATAGTACATTACCATCTCATCTAGGAACCTATACAGCTTGACTATACCTTTGATGTCGATACACCATTACTCTTTTCAGAGAATGGGGTATTTCTTGTAAGACCAGTCTCTTATCTGGCACTATCCTGGTATCATCTGATACATCTATTTGTCCAGGATAATATCACCGTAATTTTATCTTTCCTCTCGCTACACGCGTTTCAAAAGATGGTCTGACGGATAGAATAGATAAGCGTATGACCAGTATAATTACATTGTATTATCGCATTTACCTTGCTGAACGTAAACTATTCTGCGTGTAAAGCAGATACGTCCGTAGGGGATGTGGGGGATTTGATGTTATGGATTGTTATAGGTATTATTATATTTATATCAAATGAGATTAGCTATGAAGGTCCCTGAATTTACCCAATAGTATTGTGAACTTTTCAGGGTACCTTTCTGCTACCACCTCTTTTATCTCATTCAAAATGTATTTATATTATTATATTAAATGACTTCGTGTAGTGTCTATGGTTATGAATGTAGAGTGTAATGGACAAAAATCAACAAACATACAAACAAATAGTTTATTATTCACAACAGCACACAGTACTACCACAATAACATACAAACGACACTTTAAAAGGCTATCTTATTTAAGACTGTGGTTGAATTTTGTGTAAATATGATTTTTACAATTTTATTATCCTGATTCTAATTTATTTGGAATCAGGATTGACAATTTAAAAGTGAAATCAAATAATCATTTACATCAGTCAAATAGCACAATAGATCCTCTGTCCATACATAAAATATTTTTCTAATATACGTCTGTAGTGTTCTCCTACTTTAAGGTAATACTGGTAGTACCACTAGGTCGTTGTTTGAAATCATACCCTTTCTGTAATGTTTGTTTCTATTTTGTCACTTGTGCTGAGTCAGGATGTGGGTGCTGCACCAGTTATCACTATCGATAACTATGAATTGGCAGTGGTGCACCACTTCACATACCTAGGGTCTACCATCAATGACAAACTCTCATTGGATACAGAAATCGACAGCCGCATTGGCAAAGCTGCAGCTACCTTTGCCCGCCTCACATCGCGTGTTTGGGGAAACTCTAAACTCACAATGAAGACCAAAGCTGCGGTATATAATGCCTGCGTCACCAGCACACTCCTATATGGCAGCGAGACCTGGACGACCTATGCTAAGCAAGAAAGAAGGCTCAATACCTTCCATTTGCGGTGTCTACGCCGCATCTTCGGCATCTCGTGGAAAGATAAAGTGACAGATGTCGAGGTGTTGTCACGTGCTGGCCTTCAAAGTATGTATACGCTGCTTAGACAGCGCAGACTTCGCTGGCTTGGCCATGTTCGCCACATGGAAGATGGTCGCATCCCAAAAGATATCTTCTACGGACAATTAGCAGATGGCAAGAGAACAGATGGGCGACCACAGCTGAGGTTCAAAGATGTGTGCAAGAGAGATATGAGGGCACTGGACATGGATCCAGCAACATGGGAGGATGAAGCTGCCGATCGCAATAAGTGGCGATGCTATTTACGGCACCACCTCAGATTGGGCGAAGAGAGGCTCACACAAGAAGCAGAGGTGAGGAGAAAACGTCGAAAGGAGCACCAGGAAAATAAACAGCTGAGGGCTGCCACCTCAGGGGCGCATTCCCATAGTCAGTTATGACTGAAGGGGCTATTATTATTATGTCACTTGTGGAACTATTAAATATTTCTTCTTCTTCTTCTTCGATCCTTAACCACCGACCGTCAAAGCAGTCAGTGGCCATCACGCCTAGCGGCGTCTTGTAGGGCAACAACAAATTGATTCCACTTTGCACGGTCGGTGGCCATCCTTCGTACAGTGCCCCAACTCTGGTTCATTCTTTGCATCTCAGCCTCCACAGTCCTCCGCCAAGTTGTTTTTGGTCGGCCTCTCTTTCGCTTTCCTTCAGGGGTCCAAAGCATAGCTGTTCTTGTGATGGCATCAGGGTCTCTTCTGAGGACATGACCAACCCAGCTCCAGCGTCTGCCAGCTATGATGGTATGCATGTCCTCTTGCTTGCTACGAGTAAGCAGATCTTGGTTGGTGATGGTATTCGGCCAAAAGATTCGGTGAATTTTTCTTAGGCATGTTGTGTGAAAAGAGGACAATTTTGACATTTCCTTCTCTGTGACTCTATAGCATTCCGCACCATAGAGAAGCACAGAAAGCACGCAACTCTGGTATAATCTTAATTTTGTGCTTGTGCTGTATTGGGAGGACTTCCAGATGTTATTTAGGCTAAAGAAGGCTGTTCTTGCCTTATTCATTCTGATGTTGATGTCTTTGCCTGCCCCACCGTCTGGTGTTACTATGCTTCCTATGTATGTGAAGGTATCTGTCTGTACCAGTTGCTGATTCCTTACTGATATGGGCTCAGGGTTGCTCACATTGAGCGTCATGACCTCAGACTTCTTTAAATTGATGTTCAAGCCCACCTGCTGGCTGAATTTATTGAGTCTATCCGTTATTTCCTGGATGTGTTGATGCAAAATTACTTACTTATTAAATATTTGTCCCAGTTTATTCACTGTCACTTTTTATATTTCTTCTTTAATTCTGTAGTAGAGCTCTCAGGTGCCGAACGAGAACTTATCTTGGCAGTAGAATATAGGTTGAACCTTTCCTCTGCTCGCTTGACAATCTGTTCCCTGTTTGATAGGCAATGGCCACTAGCATAGGCTCGCAGTAAACCGGCAGAGTCCTGAATCAATCAGTTTTCAAGCGTTTGGTACCACATTAACGTCAGTACCCAGGACCTCTGAAATGTGAAGGTTATGCATCCTTCTTAATACCATATACACTAATAGTCCACATTCTAGGACAGGTACATTACAAACAAACAAAAATGGTCATAGCCTTATACAAACCTATGCCACCATTTTCTTTTGATGTGACAATTTACACCAGTATTCTTCTCCCCTAATAGTTACAACGCCACTGCAATTCCAGCTGTAATCTCTTCCATATAATAGGATAGGTGTTATGCTCCTTTATGACAATCATACATATTCTTGTAGTTTTACACCTCTCTGACAGTCTATCAATCTTTAGGCTTTGCCTCATGTTCGCTATAGACCCACTCATGTCCAGACATATATTATTATTTCACATTCAATTTTTATATAAAATACAGATTAATAAATGTCAATCTTACCACAATTTGTTCAATGAAATACACAGAGACGATGACTGACACAGTTTCGATCTGTTTTGTTGTCCAGGCTGCCCAGAAATTATATTTGAAAGCACAGCCTGATCTCATCTATCGCTGGTGAAAATGTTTCTAGTAATGGCGTCCCCTCTAACGCTTATTCTGACAATATCGATTCAGTTGGCCAATCGCTCTTAATTTTACAAGGGTAAACAGTCTTTCAAAAAATATCATTCAAACCTTTCTACGTTACTAGGCTATTTATGTTTATTCAAAGGTCAGCCAATAATATTTCGTCTCACTTCAAATGCCACCCAATTGGATTCACTGTATTATCCTAGCCTATCTGTCACCTACTTTTTTCCCAAAAAATATGCGATCCAATCTAAGCAGATATGACTTGACCTGACAGTATCTCTGATCTCTATGTATTGTTTTATCATTATTTGATTAGTTAAGGGACTATTTATATAACTAACACCATATTCTTGGTCAGCAAGTCTTCAGGTACACGAATCTACGATTTTTAAGGGGCTATGCGGTTTGGTTCAAAATTCTATCTTTTTTTCTATGTTAGTTGTTTATTTTTAAACTACCTCTCGTTCACTCTTTTTCCATGTACTTTCAAGCTAAATACGAGAGCTTATGTCATTCATCATCATCTCATCTCAGCCCGTAACCCGTCATGGGTCGTAGGGGTGCCATGGTGGAAGCATCAGCAGACAGGGTCCTCCACTGCTCTCTATCCTCAGCAGTGCGTACAAGTGTGGAAAAACCGTGTCCTGCCCATTCTTTGATGTTATCAGCCCAGGATTTTCTCTGCCTTCCTCTTCTCCGTTTACCTTCGACTGTTCCCTGAAGGATCGTTTTCGAAAGGGAGTCATGACGAGTTACATGCCCAAACCAGGCAAGCTTTCGACGTTTCACTGTTGACAAAAGTGGTTCTTGGTGGCCTGCATAGGTGTTTATCTTCTCTCTAACATAGACATTTGTTTTGTGCTCTTTATAGCAAATGCGCAAAATTCTTCTATAACATTTATGCTCGAAAGCCTGAATCCTTCGCTCCGTATCTGCAGTGAGTGTCCAGCTCTCACACCCATACAAGAGAATAGATAATACAAGTGATTTGTATAATTTGATCTTCACAGGAAAACTGATGTTACTTTTCCAGATCACATTCAACCTTGTCATGGCAGCTGAGGCCATCTCAAGTCTTGTCTTGATTTCTTTAATTGATCTTCCATCACTACATATAGTGGACCCGAGATATTTAAAGGTGTTAACTTCTTCTAACGTTTGCCCATTTAACGTAATGTTGGTCGGAACATGTTTCTTATGGCTATTCACCAATATCTTGCTTTTTTCTATATTAATGTCCATCCCATTAATAATAAGAGCTTAACATGTTTCCATGACCGTAGTGTCCACAATTCTAACTTTTTCATTGTATTTGGGGAAACCCCTAAGGCAAGGCTTGCCAGTGTGCTACAGTTGGCTTTTAGTTTAAAATCAATGCGAAACGAATTAGCATTTCATCTATCCTTGCCCCTCCTCGTTCCACAATGCATTTTAGGCAAATATTTTCTTAGAACTAGGAAAAGTGGTTGTTTATGTCAAGGACGAATTTGAAAAATTGGGTACCGTTTTGTTCGGCTATTCGTTAGCAAATAATAATCTGAAGGCGTAGGCGATACCAACCGTTCTAGCAGAAAATTCTTTTGTACTTTCTTATCTTTTGCCTTTATGCCCTATACTGATATATATTAATTTATATATTGTGTTTAGAAATCACTACACATCTCCCCCCTTTAGAACAGACGATCATATGTCAGTTCCTACTTCTAAATACACATAGATGAATTTACTATCTATGCCTGGTGACTACTCTGATGTTCGTCATACGGATGTCTGCTTAAAAAATCAGCTCCCACATTGGTTTTTCCGGGAATGTACTCTATGGTAAACTGGAATGGCTGTAAGAGCAAAGACCAGCGTAATAATCTAGCATTTTCATGCCTTGCTTGTGACAGACACACTAGTGGTTTATGGTCTGTCTGGATCTTAAATGATTTTCCATAAAGATAAATCTGGAACGTTTTTATAGCCCATATGACTGCCAGACATTCTTTTTCACTTGTTGAATATTTTTGTTCTGCTGTGTTCAACTTACGGCTAGCATAAGTTACTGGGGTTAATTCCCCATCAAGTGAATTTGACCGTTGTAATAGAGCTGCACCCAAACCGATATTACTAGCATCCGTTCTCACTATGAATTCTTGACTCAAGTCAGGTAATTTCAAAATAGGCCTGCTTGTAAGCTTTTCTTTCAATTCTTGGTATGCTAATTCACATTGCGCTGTCCAAATAATTCTATCAGGATTTCCTTTGCGCGTTAAATCAGTCAATGGTGCACATATGGAGTTACAGTTTTTAATATACTTTTGGTAAAAACCAAATAATGAGACAAAAGATCGCACATCTTTTTTTGTTTGTGGTCTTGATGCTTTTTTTAACTTCTCCAGGTTCTTGGGGTCAGGGGTCATGTTTCGCTGATGTACTGTGTGTCCCAAGAATTCTAGCTCTTTACATCAACACAGCATTTCGTCGGTCTAGCTGTCAAATTGGTCTCTCTCAGTCGATCAAACAACATATTCAGAGAGTTAATGTGTTCCTCAAATGTTTCTGTTGCTATGAGAATATCATCCATGAAGTTGGTGATGCATGGATTCTTCAGGGGATCCAGTAACTTTCTCATCATCCTCGAAAACACACTCGGTGCATTTTTCAGCCCGAATGGCAACATATTAAATTCATAATGCCCTTCCAAGGTGCTAAAGGCTAAATAAGGTTTGACTTCCGGCTTTACTGGAATCTGATAGTAGCCTTTGCTCAGATCCACTTTAGAGAAATATTTAGCTCTATTCAGCCTGGCAAACAGCTGATTTGTATCAGGTAATGGATCCACCTGACCTTCTGTGACAGCATTCAGTTTCCTGTAATCTATACACAGCCGGTGTTCTCCAGAGGGTTTTCTTAACATAACCACACTGGAACTGTTGGGAGATTCACTGTGCGAGATAATCCCTTCTCTCAACAGATAATCTATCTCCTCCCTTAAAGCTTTCTCCTTAGCGAACGGAATCGAATAGGCCCGCATACAGATTGGTGTTGGGTCTATAAGTTTCATATCATACTCTAATAAATTTGTATGCCCCGGTCGGTCCGTTAACACATCTGTATGATTATTCAGAACCTGTTGAACCCTCTCCCTCTAATTTTCCGTTAAGTGTGTGCTGATTTTTACCTGTGCAGCGGTCTCACAGGGATGTAAAGGATATTCATGAGAAGTGAGTGGTTCCTTTTTCATCTCCATTGCAACAGACAAGGTCAGTAGGTGTGTCTCTTCCTGGTTTTCTCTGTCCAGATATTTCTTCAGGAGATTCACATGATAGATTTTCTCTTTCCCTTTCTTATCTATCTTATAATTTGTTCTAGACACCTTCTCTAGAACTGTATATGGACCTTGCCATCCAATTTGCAATTTATTCTGGCTGCCGGGCAGTAGAAGGAGCACCTTCTCTCCCACAGCTAATTCTCGATCCTTCGCTTTCTTATTGTAATAGGCAGCATGCTTTTTCCTGGCTTGTCTCAAATTTTCATTGGCAAGTTTCCAGCCAGTTTTAAGACGAGTGGTCAGCTCGTTCACATATTGATATGATGAGGTAATATTTTCTTCTGCCTTTTCATCGGTCCAGGTCCTTAACAATGATACATATTGACTTTTAAATTTGTTGACCTATTTTTCCATGCACCGGTATGGTCTCTTCCCTTGGAAGCATTATAGTGATGACTTTTCTTCCTAGAATCATCATTCACAAATCGACCGCTACCAATTTTTTTCTTGGGGTTTTCATCCCACTTTAAATTCCTTGTGAGAGGTCTTCTCTCTCTTTTATCTTCCTCCAGTTCACATAAGTCCGACTGAGGGAGTTTCGGCTTATTCTGGGGTAAGACATCTCTTTGTACTCGCTGCATAGTGGCCATTGTAAAACATCCAAGTGAAGACTGTCTGTGAAAAGGGGGCTCCCATTCCACTTTATTAATTTTATTTTTCTTTCCATTGTCAGGCCTAAGTTTGCCCCGTGGCGTGTCTAGGTCCTGATCAATTTTCCCACTTGTGGGTGTTCCCTCATGTAGTATGCCACATGCTTCTACAAAATTCTCAATGTCAATCATTTCCTCGGGCCAATAATAATTTTGAGCAATCTTTTGGATGATGGTACCTATTTTCTCATGGTCCCCATCTTTCCCAGCATGTAAGCTCCTTATTATCTCTGCCCTATACCTTTTAGGAAGTACCAGCTGTCCCTGACAATTGGATCCAGTTCCAGTATTCCTATATATCAATTTGTTCTTAGTGTAGAAGTCTCCTTTGCCTGGAGGTGTATGACATTTGGACAATTTCTTAAAACAAGGCTTGAGGGTCTTATCTTCAGCCTGCGCCTTCCTCATCTCATCTGGAGGGTTATTTATCAAATTATCCTCCTCCTTTTTAGACTGTGATCTGGTCTGAAGCGTGGCCATATACACCGGTCTCTTTTTACACACTTCGGTGTTATGGTTGTCCATCCGACACCAACTACAATATGATCTACCTTTATAAAAAAGTTTTCTGTCATCATATTTCCTTCCATTGAATTGTGAGGTTTTATTATTATAGACATTGCGTGGTCTATCAAACTGGTGCTTACCTTTGTTCTGGTCTCTATGGTCAAACTTATTAAAGTTTTGAGGTGCCTTAAAATTGTCTACCTGTTTCTTTTTATTTCCAACTACCTCTGCCTGGGCTGCCTGATACCTCTCAGCGACATTGAGTAACTCACCCAGCCTCTCTGCACCTTGTTCCATGAGAAACTTTCTCAGGTCTGGAGCCATGGACTCTCTTAGCTGCCCAATAAGGATCATCTCCTTAAGATCTTGGGTTTTCCCTAGAGCAGTCCATTTCTCCAAGTAGGTCTCTAACCGTGCAGAGAACTGGTGATAAGTCTCACCCGACAGTAGTTTGGCATTCCTAAATTTTTTTCTATAAAATTCTCCGTTCTTTTCGTATCTTAATAAAAGAGCCTGCTTTAGCATGTCATAATTGTCTTGGTCATCTCTGCTCATCTTGGCAAAAACTTCATAAGCCGTTCCTCTAAGACCTTGTAATAACTTGAGGCTCCACCTCTCTCTCTCTAACCCCTATGTAGTAGCTAAAAGCTCAAATCTACTTAAATATTCTTTGATGTCATCTTCTTTCTCAACAAAATGATCTACATGAAAACCCATAGCTGAGGTTGAGGCTCCCTGACTGACATTGGCATCTGAGGTAAAGGGGCTGGCACCATTTTCAGGAGCATGGCCTTGAAATTCTAACTCCCTTAGTCGTAGCTCATGCTCCCTTTGTAATCTCTTCTCCTCCTTTTCTGCTTCCCTTTCAGCAGCCTGTCTCTGTTCCTCTCTTTCAGCAGCCTGTCTCTTTTCATCTCTTTCTGCTGCCAATCTCTTTTCTTCTGTCTCCAACTTCTTCTCTTCATACTGGAGCCTTTTAATCTCTGCCTCCCTATCTGCCTCCAATGCCCTAGCCTCCTTGTCAGCCTCAATCTGCAGCCTCTTAAGTTCTTTGTCAGCCTCAATTTGTAACTGTAATTTTCTTTCTTCTGCTAACTTCCTATCTTCCCTTTCAATATACTTGTCACATTCTGAAGTTACATATTGGATCAAAGCCTGACCCTCCATGTTCATTTCTTTCGCAGTCTGCACAGCAGCAGATCGAAACTTTGCCAGATCAGCCATTTTTACTATGCAACCTTTAAAAAGTTCTAATTATACAAATTTCTAATTATGGCTAATAATTTCTAATGATAACCAAGAACAACCACAGGCACTGATAGCTCAACTACTATTAAATTTTTCCAAAAGGAATGCTTTTAGTTATATTCTCTCTGAGATTCCTAATATACTTGATAATATTTTAAGACTTTAAAATCCCAGAAGCAAACTACACAATATAGCTGGTGTTATGAGAAATTAAACCCCAGGAGCGAGACCCCAATATATGTGGTGGATTTGATGTTATGGATTGTTATAGGTATTATTATATTTATATCAAATGAGATTAGCTATGAAGGTCCCTGAATTTACCCAATAGTATTGTGATTTTTTCAGGGTACCTTTCTGCTACCACCTCTTTTATCTCATTAAAAATGTATTTATATTATTATATTAAATGACTTCGTGTAGTGTCTAGGGTTATGAAGGTAGAGTGTAATGTACAATAATCAACAAACATACAAACAAATAGTTTATTATTCACAACAGCACACAGTACTACCACAATAACATACAAACGATACTTTAAAAAGGCTATCTTATTTAAGACTGTGGTTGAATTTTGTGTAAATATGATTTTTACAATTTTATTATCCTGATTCTAATTTATTTGGAATCAGGATTGACAATTTAAAAGTGAAATCAAATAATCATTTACATCAGTCAAATAGCACAATAGATCCTCTGTCCATACATAAAATATTTTTCTAATATACGTATGTAGTGTTCTCCTACTTTAAGGTAATACTGGTAGTACCACTAGGTCTATGTTTGAAATCATACCCTTTCTGTAATGTTTGTTTCTATTTTGTCACTTGTGGAACTATTAAATATTTGTCCCAGTTTATTCACTGTCACTTTTTATATTTCTTCTTCAATTCTGTAGTTGAGCTCTCAGGTGCCGAACGAGAACTTATCTTGGCAGTAGAATATAGATTAAACCTTTCCTCTGCTCGCTTGACAATCTGTTCCCTGTTTGATAGGCAATGGCCACTAGCATAAGCTCGCAGTAAACCGGCAGAGTCCTGAATCAATCAGTTTTCAAGCGTTTGGTACCACATTAACGTCAGTACCCAGGACCTCTGAAATGTGAAGGTTATGCATCCTTCTTAATACCTAATATACACTAATAGTCCACATTCTAGGACAGGTACATTACAAACAAACAAAAAGGGTCATAGCCTTATACAAACCTATGCCACCATTTTCTTTTGATGTGACAATGTACACCAGTATTCCTCTCCCCTAATAGTTACAACGCCACTGCAATTCCAGCTGTAATTTCTTCCATATAATAGGATAGGTGTTATGCTCCTCTATGACAATCATACATATTCTTGTAGTTTTACACCTCTCTGACAGTCTATCACATGGTGGATCAATCTTTAGGCTTTGCCTCATGTTCGCTATAGACCCACTCATGTCCAGACATATAATATTATTTAACCTTAAATTTTTATATAAAATACAGATTAATAAATGTCAATCTTACCACAATTTTTATTCAATGAAATACACGGAGACGATGACTGACACAGTTTCGATCTGTTTTGTTGTCCAGGCTGCCCAGAAATTATATTTGAAAGCACAGCCTGATCTCATCTATCGCTGGTGAAAATGTTTCTAGTAATGGCGTCCCCTCTAACGCTTATTCTGACAATATCGATTCAGCTGGCCAATCACTCTTAATTTTACAAGGGTAAACAGTCTTTCAAAAAATATCATTCAAACCTTTCTACGTTACTAGGCTATTTATGTTTATTCAAAGGTCAGCCAATAATATTTCGTCTCACTTCAAATGCCACCCAATCGGATTCACTGTACTATCCTAGCCTATCTGTCACCTACTTTTTTCCCCAAAAATATGCGATCCAATCTAAGCAGATATGACTTGACCTGACAGTATCTCTGATCTCTATGTATTGTTTTATCATTATTTGATTAGTTAAGGGACTATTTAGATAACTAATAACGTATTCTTGGTCAGCAAGTCTTCAGGTACACGAATCTACGATTTTTAAGTGGCTATGCGGTTTGGTTCAAAATTCTATCTTTTTTTCTATGTTAGTTGTTTATTTTTAAACTACCTCTCGTTCACTCTTTTTCCATGTACTTTCAAGCTAAATACGAGAGCTTAGGTCATTCATAATAAGAGCTTAACATGTTTCCATGACCGTAGTGTCCACAATTCTAACTTTTTCATTGTATTTGGGGAAACCCCTAAGGCAAGGCTTGCCAGTGTGCTACAGTTGGCTTTTAGTTTAAAATCAATGCGAAACGAATTAGCATTTCATCTATCCTTGCCCCTCCTCGTTCCACAATGCATTTTAGGCAAATATTTTCTTAGAACTAGGAAAAGTGGTTGTTTATGTCAAGGACGAATTTGAAAAATTGGGTACCGTTTTGTTCGGCTATTCGTTAGCAAATAATAATCTGAAGGCGTAGGCGATACCAACCGTTCTAGCAGAAAATTCTTTTGTACTTTCTTATCTTTTGCCTTTATGCCCTATACTGATATATATTAATTTATATATTGTATTTAGAAATCACTACAGGGGAGTAGAGTGTTAGAGACGTAACCATACTAATCCAACATAGAGAGAAAAAAGAATGAAAAGGCATGATTTATGCCAAATAAAAGCGATTGGTGAAGAAAATAATGAAGAAAAGAAATGATACTGCCGTAGGGCTGAAAGTGTGAGAGATCACACAAAAGAGCATGATCAGACGCTCTGTGACACAAATCGTAATACTGCAGCAGTGTCCTGACATTCAAAGTTCTTATGGTCAAGGGTTTTAAATTTATAAACGTGCTCACAGTTGCTTGACGGTCGGATATCACCTATAGTACTGTATATGACGCTCCCTAACGGGCGCGCTAGTTCCGCTGTAACCCCTGTCAACATCGGTGTCTTTTCTGTTGAAGTTGCTTGGATTCATGACTGTTTAATGGGCGATACCATGGTAATTTATCCTAACCTGTCACTGTATGTTCCGGACTCTTCGATAGCCTTTCACTAAAAAATGAAACACACAAGGCAGTTGGCGGGAGTGCGATTAAGGCGCATCCTCGCTGGCTGTCACGTTAGAAAGCTTTAGATGTGTTTTATGCAGACAGCTGACCCCACAACTATCTCAACTCGCCCTCAGTATCACTTGTTTTGATCCACGGCTGTGTATTACGTATTCAGAGTTAACCTCTATATTAAGATACCCTTCAACCATCCGCCACTCGTTCACACACATATATATGTATATACACTTATCCCAGACTTTAGTAATTATCAACGCTTTACTTGAGTTGCCAAAATTCACCTATTTTTGAATGGTCTGATATGACCTTCGGACTCCAGTCAAGGTTTACATGTCTCGCCACAAAAAAGGCACACAGCTCTACGAAAAAAAAAAAATAAGAAATAATACTCGAATACTCACTCAAGCACATGAAACACGCAGATAAATGTGCGGACACAAATATAGGCTTACTTACAGTAGTATAATGCCCACAGAAAAAAAATACGGTTTTTCCTTTCATGGAGTTAACGATGTTTTTTCTTTACCATTTTCTTTTTCACTTCAGTACAACTTGCCAGATGAGGATATAAACACTTAAAAATGGGAATTAACTTTTCAGTTACCCCGCACAGTCAAAATGATTATGATGACTGATCTATATCTTCTCCCAGACAACAATCTCAGATTGCAGAACATTCTAAGTGCTGCGTATTTATTCTCTGTCTGCTGCTTTCCCCCAGTTGAATAATCCATAAATTTTGTTCGAAGACTGTCCCAAAATGGCAAGTAGAAGCTCACGTGCGTTCTAGAGATTTACCTTGGCAAATGACAAAACATGTTCTTAAGTATGCAATCAAATGCTCAGCTATCACGCCAGGTAACCATCGTTGTCCAAGAATCCACCAGAAAGTATACTGATAAGATTTTCAGGTTGTACCTAACGAATGTCGAGTTATCACGGTATTTACGATAAAGTGTAGTCAAAAACAGTCTTCTAAATTACGGACACTTGTTAAATGATATTCCAAGTAAATATGAAAGGATGGAGGATCCCGTTACATACCCATTGAGGCATATTGGGAATACGGTGTCAGGCCTATTTTTTCTTGACCATATGGCACACTATGGACGGTGTGGACAGCATTACGCCGGCCGCCTTTAACCTTCCCAGGGTTCCTCTGGTACCAAATTAAGTGCCGTACATATAAGACAGAATTATCAAGAATAACATGCACTAACTAACATAATGGAAGAAAGGCACATATAGCTCAGGGTTTATTTGTTTGTTTCGATTCCTGGGGATTTGAGTTTTGTACACTTTTCCGTTTTCTAATTCGGGGTGGTTGTTCCGTGGTTTCTTGCAAACTCAGAGGGCTACATCAGCGACGCTGGTAAAATATACCTGATCAGCTAAATGGCAGGGTGGTGTAATGCCACGAGTTGGAGAGTCCTCTACCCTACAGCGGTTTTAATATATCACATTAAAGATGCTCATGTATAACTAGTCTACCAAGCGTGAGAAATAAACGCGGAATGTAACCAGGAGTGTCTTTGCTCCAGGTAAAGTTGCATTGTGGTTTGTTTTGTTTCTGGGTAAAGGGCCCATCCATGCCTATCTATATGTGGAACAAGTGATATAGGTTACTGAATGGCCATGAACGCAAAAATATGGATGGGCGAGATAATTAGAGTGACTTAGAATCACTGTTAGTGATATAATAATATAATTCACTGTTAGTAATATAAAGGTATAAACCACTGTTAGTAATATAAAGGTATAAATCACTGTTATTAATATTGTCAACTCCTCTATTTCTGCTGTGGATTTAACATTGACGCTAATTTAATACTTGGCTCATTATCTAAGGATACGACCACAACATGAAACGGTTGACACAGGAAGATAACACTTTCTATAGTAATTCCCCTTTTAATCAAGCACTACACACAGTGTAGCCACACACGGCTGAAAACAATATGGAATACACAAAATACTGCCCGAGAAACTTCTCGAAGTAATATATCAAAAATACTCCTAACAAATGACAGTATAACAGTACTATACAAACTTAGTACTGAACAATCGCTCACTATGGCGAACTGGAGACTACACAATGGAAAAACCAATCCACTGGCAAATTATATCCCATGGCCTGACCATAATATCACTGGACACTAAACCACTCCAGAATTATAATTATGTCCACTAGCCTGAATCATTATAAACTATCTTTCACATACAATGAAAAGGGATCCACAAAAAATGTCCGTCACTCTTTGACAAAGGCCCAGCGTCCACTGCCTCTTTTCGCGCCTTTCTATATCCACTTCCCGGTGTCGCAAGACTAACCGGTTTTTCAAAAAGTTATCAGCGTTGCCAAAACCCGCTGATAAGCGATGTCGCCAATCTATTTTTCTACATATGCCGTGACAACAATAAAGATATAAATCTCTGTTAGTAATATAAAGGTATAAATCACTGTTATTAATATAAAGATATAAATCACTATTAGTAATATAAAGATATGAGAAAGCAAAAACATGACATAAAATATATTGGTTTGTTGGTCAGCAAATATGTCTTCGTCTGCTTCATATAAGAATGAGAAGAAGAAGAAGAAGACGAACAGATTATAGGGAAATTAATTAAAAACGGAATTAAAATTATGAACAATCTACGTACATGGTGATTGAAAAATCACTTTCTATTTTTGAATTATCAATTTTTTGACATCCATCCAAATAATTTATGTGAAACAAACGTCAACATCAAGAGAACTGAATTCAATTTTATTAATGGCCAGGGTATGGAAAAAAATGCACTCCTTGAACCGACGAGAAAGAGAGAGAGAGAGAGAGAGAGAGAGAGAGAGAGAGAGAGAGAGAGAGAGAGAGAGAGAGAGAGAGAGAGAGAGAGAGAGAGAGAGAGAGAGAGAGAGAGAGAAGGAGAGAGAGAGAGAGGGAGAGAGAGAGTGAGAGAGAAGCACTGCTTACGTTTTATAGATAGCGTTAGAAATGAAGAAAATTCGTCTCACCAAGTAAATGAATTAAATGGAAGAGTAAATAGTAGACAAGAAATGTAGATAGGCGAATTGGCATCGTCACAATTACATAAAAATCTGTCTCACATTACCATTATAGCTCAGCGTTGAGATTTGGCCGGTTCAACACATGACTTCGTAGCGAGCAACACTTTTTGTTGTCTCTTGTAACGTCAGTTTATGCGCCATTTTAGACTTTATTTTATTTGTATTCTTTCCCGAAAAAGAGTAATAAAGCATATTAGTCAAATATCAGCTATTGCTTCTTGTTTTGACACTTGTTTCATGTATGTACATTTGATATATGGGGTCGTAGTGGCTAAGAGGTATGGCGACCGTCTAAAATAATAAAGGTACCGGGTTTGATTCCAAGTAGAGGGAATAAAGTTTATGGACATTGTTTTTCCAGAACCAGTGGTCTTATTGATGTCATACTCCCTCGTGGTCTCCTGGGAAGTGAGATTGGATTTCTAGCCTTCTCGGATAAGGGCGAAAAAATAGGAGGTCCAGTGCGCAAGTTGTGCACGTTAAAAATCCCTCGGCAGTTGGAAATCGTAAAGAGTAGGCCATAAGGCCGCTGCCCCGGCAAAATGTACAAAATTAGGAAAACCCACCCACTAAAAAGTATTTATAAAATGTGTGAATCCTATATACGCACACTGGAATTCTCGCCGGTGCTATGGAGTTCGCGAACTGTACTGAGATCATCCTTGTGTGATCTAAGGAAGGAGATCAGAGCACTGGTGGAGTTGTCCGTGTGCAATGAAGATAGTGCTTAAAACCAAACCAAATTTGATACACATGAGGATATAAAAATAAAGAATTAAGTAGTGACTTTTCAATACTATATATACAGCTCTTAAATAATCATGATTTTCGCGTTATTTGATACAATACAGAACAAACACCTGATGTTTCTCTTCTCTCTTATTCAAAAGTCAGTTTTTCCCCCCAGCCAGTAACCCTACAATACTTCCATGTTAATCAATTATCCAATACCATAATTCCCGCCGTAAGGTACTTCGGTCGGTCGGTCAGTCACACTTTGCACACCGTCATTTGCGTACTTTATTCTATTTTTCGAGAGAGTACATTAACTTTCGAGCATAGCTAAGGGGTTGCAATTGTGTTTGAAAGTTAGACATCAATTGTATTGTTTCACCTTATATGTACTCTCGCGAAAATAGCAAAGTGTGACGGTGTGCATTAAATCACCAGACATTCAAGATACTCTTCTGTCCAGATTCATTCGGGAAACGGATTTAACTCATCATTTTTCTTAAAAATAACCTTAAAATGTAAGTTTTTAAATTGTTTCTACAAGATAAAATTTTAATTTAAAGTATTGCAGACTGATTATTATGGATCAAAGTGATAAGATGGCTAAAAGTAAGAGACGATCGCGTCATTCACAGCGAGCAAGCGAGACTATAGAAGAAGCAGCAATGTAATACGTGTAACAGAAACAACACACTGTAATTAAAAACCTGCCAATTTTGGCGGGTTGTTGCTAGTTCTACATGATGCAGCATAGCCATTTCTAAGTTTTTTCAAATATTGTGAATCCTTAGAAGGCTGGAGCGGAGAGAGATAACTGCTGTAAAAGTAAGTAGAGTTTTTGTAAGTCTACAAAGTACAAGAAAGTAGTGCTTCTGTCATGTTTATTAGTTCACCTAATCCTAACAAATTTTTTACACAGATTCTCAACTAAAATATATATATATATATATATAAATACTTCATCTTCTTCTTCGTACATTCGTAGACGTCATCTTGAATATGTTTGGGACCGAAGAAGACGCAGCAACAGTGATAAATAGGTTGACTGCTTGCGTCAGGGTCAGCGAACCAGAGCTGATCAAGACCCTACTCCACCTCCAAGTGGGGGTCTTGGAATCAGGCTGCATCACTGCAGTCTGGCTGACAGAGTCGGGATCGAAGAGGGACGGCTAACCCGGTGTAGGAGGCAGGAAGGACGTACCCGGCAACACGCACTGTACAGTGCTTCCTACCGTCAGGTAGGGAACACTGGACAAGTGATTCTTGCCTAGGTAGCAGGTACTTAATTCAGACAGGAAGCACTGTACAGTAATTCGTGTCTGAAAAAATAAATCGTATATCGCACTGCGTTATAGTTATTGTAATCCATTAGACAGATATTTCCACCTTTCCTTCCTTTATAGGACAAAAGACTGGAGAAATAAAGAGTAAAGATGTTTTTATGTTTGCTTCATATGTTATTTATTTATAGTGTAAACAAATTTACAACCGTAAAAGCCAGATCCAAACCTCAGAAATGAAGTATCTGAGGAAGGTGGTTGAAGTAACAAGAAGAGACATGGTCCGCAACCAGACGATACGTCAAGGCCTAAAATCTCACCCCCTGCAGACCCAAGTAGAACAGTCCCAACTAAGATGGTTTGACCATGTCTGCAGAATTGGAGAAGATCGGCTACCACGACAAGCATGGGAAACAAAGAGCCAAGGATCCAGACCCCCAGGACGACCTAGAGTCCGCTGGGAGGACAACATTAGAAAATCTTTGAAGGACCGAGGACTAGAATGGAACCAGGCCAGGAGGAAGACAGCCGATAGGATAGTCTGGCGCTCTCTCTTCCAAACCTCTACACCTCACGGAGAAGGGGAACGACTAAGTAGTAGTAGTAAACAAATTTTATGAAATTTTTCTAATGTCGTCTAAATTATGTGGAGGGAAATTATTATTTCAATATTCATTCCAAACAGGTATCGGTATTGTGGTGGGTTTTGATGTTAAGAAGAATGGTGTGCATATAGTTGTACTTGAGTGAGATCAACTGTGAAGGTCTCTGAGGTAAACAATGGACAACTGTGTTACAGAGTACCTTTCTTGTTACCACCCTACGATCTCACTCTAAGTTATATTCTTTATTGACTAGCGTGACTGAAAGCTAGATAAAGTGTCTAGGGTATTGTAAGAGTGTTGTTCAAGAATCTCAATACAAAACATATACAAACATATACTAATTACTATGATAAACTCAACTAACTCCAGCTGTTAAATTTTATATTTAAAATTTCTTTTGTTAAACTTTATTGGTCTTGAGCCTAAAGTTGTTTTGGTCAGGACTACAGTTCAGTGAGAATCAATTTAGATGGATAGATATATTTACAAATATATATAAAGATATTTACATACAACAGACAATATGTCCATAGTACATTGTTACAAATTTTCAAGTTGATGATAATTACTCTATTTAACTACTGGTACTGAGAGGCAGGGTGGGGATTTACATCATCCCACCGTTCTTTTGTTTCACTAGAATTGTTTATGTTAGTCTTTTGGAGGAACGTTTTTGTCTATACAGGAGATTTTTCTTTATTCGTGATAAGTTGTCCCAGGCCAGATATTGCACTTATCTGGATCCTGGAATCACAGCAGTTGTAGTTGGTTTGGCCAAACACTTCAGTCTCCTCTGGTCTTGAACTTCTTTAATACCAACAGGTACCAGAGACTCTTAGAAATCGTGCTGAATTTCTCTATCATCGAGTACCAGCACCAGACAAGTGCCAGCAGGAACCCCTGTCAATGCAAGTTATGGTTCTCTCTTAATATCAAACTAATTCCTCCTAATTTACATGTAAACATACATTCAATACAAAAGAACATGGTCAGCTCTCTCTGACAACCCTGCTTCTCCACTTTAAGTTTGATGGAACAATTTGTACCAGTTTTCTTTTTTCTTCCCTAATGGTTGCTACGCCTCTGTCATTCCTGCAGTAATCTTTTCCATGCAATAAGATAGGTGTAACGTTCCTGTATGACCATCATATATATAGTCCTATAGTTTTAAACATTCTTAGATAGTCCCTTATATGATGGATCAACATCTAGGCCATGCCTAAGTCTGCCGTGGAACCATTTAATTACAATCTTTTACATGGCCTTTTCTTTTTTCACACAGCCCTTTTTAATTAAAAATTCAATAAAATCAATCTTACCACATATCAAGGAAATATAAATAAGTAACGATGAATTAGGCAATAGAATATGGCACACTTTCATCACTGCCTCTGATCAGACTGCTTTCTGTTGTTAGTTATTTTAAAACAAAGCACAAGTCTGCTCATCGCTGCTTGCTCCTCTGAATATTTTTGAAAAAATGGCAGCGAGCAGCCTACTTTTCCTATCATGTAAAAAGCTTTGGCCAATGAGACCAAGCATCTCTTTTTTTGAATGAAACTTTTTTTAAAAAAAAATCTCAAACCTCTATGTGTTACTATTACCAACTAGATTTGTATATTTAGGTTAGCCAATAATATTTCGGCTTCCTTCAAATTTCATCCAATCCCTTTCATCGTACTATCTTTGCCTTTCTTTCACCTAATTTTTTCCCCCCAAAAAATATGCTATCCAATCTAAGCAGACATGACTTGACCTGACAGTATCTCCGATTCTCTATGTATTATTAACAATGTTTGATTATTTAATGGACTATTTAGATAACTAACAACATATTCTTGGTCAACAAGTCTTCAGGTACACGAATATATGATTTTTATGGGGCTAAGTGGCTTGGTTCAAAATTCTATCTTTTTTTCTACGTTAGCTGTTTATTTTTAAACTACCTCCTGTTCAATTCTTTTTCCATGTACTTTCAAGCTAATTAGAGAGATTACGTCATTCGCAATAAGAGCTAAGCGTGTTTTCATGATCGTAGTGTCCACATTTTCTAACGTTTACATCGTAATTTTGAAAACCGCCTAAGGGCAAAGCTAGCAAGTTGGTTTTATTTTTAGAAACAATGTGAGACGTGATTTGCGTTGGTTATCTATCCGTCCCTCTCCCTTCTACAATGTATTCTTGGCAAATACTTCATTGAACTTGGAAAAGTGGTACGTTTGTCTCAAGGACGAATTTGAAAAATAGGGTACCCTTTTTGGTTCGGCCAAAGCGTTATCAAATAATACGCTGAAGGCGTAGGCGACGATTTCCATTCTCGCCGAAAATTGGTAGTACTATCCTATCTTTGACTTAATGCACTATACTGTTATATTCTAATTTAGATATTGTATTTAGAAGTTCACCACAGGTATGGTGCGTGTAGTGGGATCATAATTTGGGCAGTCAATAATAAATATAAGGTAAAGGTGGTACCATTGCAGATACTGCCGTAGTGGAGTGAAATGTAAGAGACTTAACTATACTGGATCCATCATCGAGAGGTGAGGTGAAAAGTTCCCTTTCTCGCTGCCTTTTCCTTCCTTAACTCACGAGCAAAGCCAGGTATCCATTTACAGCTGTCGTTACCGTGAATCGAACCTAGCACCTATGCCGAGGGAGACTAGCGCTCTAACCATTCTTTCAATAAATATATAAATAAATAATATTGGATACCAAATAATTGGAGACATGACAAACGTTACTAGTTTTACATGAAATAATTTATTTATAATGATAACATGCAGGTGTGAAGGAATATATATTAAAATGTGAAGAAATAAAAGCGCTATGACATGCACTTAGTTGAAATGGTCAGTGATTTTAAACATGGATGCAATATTTACAGTACTGCGTGCAAACAAATGTAAAAAATTAAAAAAAAAAAACAAGTTGTACGTATCAATATGTATAATTCATTATGGAAAACTGTTTAAGGAGTTTACCACTTTCATTTTAAAGTACGTTTATTTTTACATAATGTATGAACGTTTCCGTTGCTTCTCATCACGAATAGAGTACTTCTCACAATTTGAAATGTAACCACATGCTCGGTTGTTCCTAGCAGGACAAAGTGACAAACGTTGCGATGTTGTCACGCACTGGTGTAGTGGTGTTGATGGTATTGTATGATGGTGATATTACTAAATGTAATTGTATGAGGCCAGCTGTGAAGGCTCCTGAGATAAAATGTAGTTGTGACTTGTCAGAAGGCCTTTCTTGCTACCACTACGACCTCACACTTAATTTTTTTTTTTTAATGAATGTGGCTACGTAAAGTGTCTAGGGTTATGATATGTAGTGTGGTGTAATAGGTTATAGATATACCCACAGATATTTAACAAGACTAATAATATTAATAAATGTTAAAATACACTGAACTAACTCACGTGTGTAAAATTTCTTGATAGAATTATATTACATTTATTTTGTTCTGTATCAATTTTTTAGGTTGACCAGAACTTAAAAGGATTTAGAAATTATGAAAGAAATGCATGGAATATTATATCATAAATGCAATAGTGTACATATATATATGTACTATACTAGTTAGTTTTATTAAAATGTTCTAGTAGTCATCTACTTGGGAGGATAGTTAATGTTTGTGCTGTTGGGGTGGCCTCATCACACCTGTCTATATTGACTACACAGTGTCCAGAAAATGGTGGGAATTTTTATGGGGTTATTAGTAACTAAACGGTGTTGGTGAATGTCCAGCAGACCAGAGGCTCACTCATCTTGTAGTTGTAGCTCTGGTGCTGAAATCTGGTGGTCCCACCTCTCCGTGCTGGCGGGCAATAATGGTGGTCTCTGTCACAAGTACTGCACAGATACACTCGAGTAAGTCACCAACTGAATAGACACTGCTTGGTTGACAACAGAAACTCACAGCTCTGCAATCAAAGTATGGGCCATGTGTCAAAATCTATTCTCTACCCACGTCTGGACACAACACTGACACAACAACCACATCATACAGACAGGTCAGATCTCTCTGACCAAACAGCACATTTACCATGGTGGGTTTACATCAGATAGATCCTCCCAGACTATAGATTCTGAAAAATATTTATTAGTTTTCTGCCCTAAAAGAGGATAGGTAATATGTTTGTTTATTCTCAACACTTGATCTGTCTTGCCTAACTCTTGCTGGAGTTTATGTACACCGTTGGTCCCTAGACCCTGACTTGGGCGGGGGGTCTAGAGCAAATCCCTACTTGTTTGTAAGGCTAGATTTCGATATGGCAGTATCAAATCACTCGAACATGAAACAATATTCAAAATATATATAAGGAAATAATTTCAATCTTACCAGATTATGAATAAATAACACAGAATTGCTAGCAAAACTCAGCTGAGCTGCTGGCTATAGCATGGCGTCCCTAAACTTCTTACACTTTCTTTCATATGGAAATCACCACACTTTAAAATCTGTGTCTATCACTGAACAACTATTGAAGAATGGCCCCACTTTCGCGTCTGAGCGCTAATGATATGATTGTCTGTGGCCAATCACTGCCTAGGTTTATTTGAATTTCAAATTTCCTACCATAAAGTCATTTCAGTCATGCTTCAGTCAAGTATGGATGGTTATCTGTTAGTCTGTCCGTCTCTACTTGTGTTTCTACAAAATGTACTTGATTTTTGAACCAACCTTTCTCTCCCCTCCAAAATTTTGTCGTTAAAAGTTATTTTTAGACACAGCCACCACAATATCCCCTCTCCTCCATACCAAGTAGATTTGAACACCTGCGTCTCGAGGTCGTGTTTTTTTGTGCAATTAGCGACACTTTTAGATTCAATACAGTCTGTCGATGATGTGAACAACACTGTCTTTTGTCATTATCTTCAATATTATCTATCCGTCTGTAAAATTAAGAACATATTAGTTCACTGCTCAGAATAGGCCATCCGGCCAGCTAATTTTTATATTCCTAACATTAATATTAAGAAAAAAGTACTTTTTAATTTTTGTAATATTCCTAACATCTGCGTTTAGCCGCTGAATTCAAATCAAGGCCTTGGTATCGCGCAAAAAGCGTCCAATAAATGACTGTGGCGTAACATATCTATGGTCCCTTCTGTCGAGTTGCTTACTTTTTATGTCAACTTGGGAAACGTGACTTTTCTCCGTTTCCCCCCCAATTGCGTCTCCTTAGCCTTTCTAGTCTCACGCAATCTTTCCAGTCATATTTTTTTTCCTTTTTGATCCGCCGTTCCCCTCCTGTCTAGCAAGTCAATTATTATGGAGGATGATGACCCGCGGTCTAGGCGATCATGTACATCAGCAGCCTACGCATTATGTTTTTATCCTTAAATGTTATCTTTGGAGGGATTTTACCGTTGTATCTCTGTCAATTTCACTACACATCTCCCCACTTGAAAACATGCCTATGGCAAGTTCCAAAACCAGCGATACACATAGGTAAAATTCCTCCTCACGTCTGCCACTACTCTAATTTTGATCACAGGGGTGCCGACTGAGGAAATCTGCACCGACATTCAATTTGCCTGGGATATATTGGATACTAAACTGATAAGGTTGAAGCAACAAAGACCACCTCAGCAATCTTGCGTTTTCATGCTTAGCCTGAGACAAGAACACGAGAGGCTGATGGTCCGTCTCCACCACAAAAGTCCTACCATACAGATAGATTTGAAACTTCTTTATTGCCCAGATTAATGCTAAACATTCTTTTTCGCTTGTGGAGTATCCTTGTTCCGCCCTATTCAATTTGCGGCTTGCATAAGCGACTGGTTTCAGTTCCCCATCAGGTGAAGATGATCTTTGCAACAAAGCCCCTCCGAGTCCCACATTACTTGCATCTGTTCTTAAGACAAAGTCCTGTGTCAAGTCAGGCAGTTTGAGAATAGGCTTGCTAGTGAGTTTTTCCTTTAACTCTTGGAACGCTAGTTCACATTGTGCAGTCCAAATAATTTTATCTGGAAGTCCCTTGCGAGTCAGATCAGTCAGAGGAGCACAAATAGCGTTAAAATTCTTGATGTATTTCTGATAAAATCCGCATAACGACACAAATGATCGCACGTCCTTTTTTGTTTGCGGCCTAGGTGCTCTCTGCAGTTTTTCCAAGTTCTTAGGATCAGGGGTCATATTACCCTGATATACAGTGTGTCCCAAGAATTCCAACTCTTTGCATCCAATACAACATTTTGTTGGCCTAGCAGTTAAGTTCGCTTCCCGAAGTCTATCAAACAACATCTCCAGAGCTTCAATGTGTTCTTCAAATGTCTCGGTGGCGACGAGAATATCATCCATGAAATTCGTGATACATGGGTTATTCAGGGGATCCAACAATTTGCGCATCATCCTTGAAAACACACTCGGAGCATTTTTCAGTCCGAATGGTAGCATATTGAATTCATAATGTCCATCCGAAGTGCTAAAAGCCAAATAAGGTCTCACTTCAGGCTTCACTGGGATCTGGTAATAGCCTTTACTAAGATCCACCTTTGAAAAGTATTTTGCCTTGTTCAGTCTGGCAAATAACTGTTTTGTGTCTGGTAATGGATCCACTTGTCCTTCTGTGACAGCATTCAGTTTCCTGTAATCTATGCACAGTCTGTGTTCCCCAGACGGTTTTCTCAACAAAACGACACTAGAACTAAAAGATGATTCACTGTGCGAAATAATCCCCTCCTTCAACAAATACTCTATTTCTTCCTTCAATGCCTTCTCCTTCGCGAACGGAATAGAATAGGCTCTCATACAGATTGGGTTTGAGTCTACCAGTTTCATGTCATACTGTAGCAAATTTGTATGGCCTGGTTTATCTGTTAATACATCTGTATGTTCCTCCAGAACCTGTTGAACTCTCTCCCTCTGGTTTTTAGTCAGGTGCTTACTGACTTTTACCTGCGCTGCTGTTTCACAAGGATGTAATGGGTATTCATGTGAGGTGAGTGGTTCTTTTTGCATCTGGGTTGCAATAGCCAAGGTCAATAAGGGGGTGCTTTCCTGGAGTGGTCTGTCCAGATACTTCTTTAACAGGTTTACATGATAAACTTTTTCCTTCCCCTTTTTGTCAATTTTATAGTTTGTTCTAGACACCTTCTCTAGAACCGTATATGGACCTTGCCAACCAATTTGTAATTTATTCTGGCTTCCGGGTAGTAGAAGCAGCACCTTCTCTCCGACTGCCAGTTCCCTGTCCTTTGCCTTCCTATTAAAATATGCTGCATGTTTCTTCCTGGCTTGTTTCAAATTATCATTTGCCAGTTTCCATCCAGCTTTCAAACGAGTGGTCAGTTCGTTCACATATTGATACGATGAGGTAACAGTCTCTTCCGCCTTCTCATCTGTCCAGGTCCTTAATAACGCTTCTAATGGACCTTTTATTGGCCTCCCAAATAGCAGAGTTGCGGGAGCCATCCCGGTTGAACTATGTGGTACCTCCCGGTACGCAAACAATGCGGCGGGCAGGAATTGATCCCACAGATCCGGTTTTTCGTGTGCCAGCTTTCTCAGGATAGAAATGAGAGTCCCATTGAACCTCTCTACCTGGCCGTTCCCTTGTGGATGGTACGGACTACAATGAAAGTGTCTGGCTTGAAATAGCTTAAAAACTTCTTCCGTTAGTTTCCCCTTGAACTGAGAACCATTATCCGTCAAGATTTGATGCGGGAATCCTAATCGGGTAAATATTGTAAGTAGTGCCTCTGCTACATGTTTTGAATCAATTGATGGCAGGGCTACCGCCTCTCCCCACATAGAACAAGTGTCCACCAGAGTAAGGATGTAACTGTTCCTCCTCTTGGTCCGAGTGAGAGGTCCTACAATATCCACTGCAACCCTCTCAAAAGGTGTTCCCACTATGGGCATTTCCCCTAGAGTTGCAGGAGCAGTCCAGTGCTTAGGAGCTACCCTTTGACATTCTGGGCAGGATTTGACATATCTTTTTATATCCTCCGTTATCCCTGGCCAGAAGTAATGACAAGCTATACGCTGTCCTGTGGCGCTGATCCCCATGTGACCACTGAAGGGAATCGCATGCCCGAGTTCCATCACTTTATCTCTATATGAAATGGGAAGAACCAGCTGGTTGTGACCATTTGTTCCAGTTCCGGCCTTCCTGTATAAGAGTTTGTTCTTCATGAAATATTCCCCCTTGCTCGGAGGTGTGTGGCATTTGGGCAATTTTTTAAAACAGGGCTTGAGTGTCCTATCCTCAGCCTGCGCCTTCCTCATCTCCTCTGGATGAGCATTTATAGGTTCACCTTCTTCCTCCTTCTTCTGTGACCTGGTCTGCACTGTCGCCATGATCACAGGTTTCTCGGGATTCCCCAAGAAGACGTATCTACACCCCAATATCAGAGGGTAGATTGGTTCATCTATCACTGCTGCTCTGATTTCTCCTTCCACATAGCGAGTTTTCACCGTTATCCTTGCGATGGGAAGTGTCATGAGTGGTATGTCCTTAGTCGCCCCTTGTATTTCCACTGTTTCTGTGGTAGACTGACTTGGGTCCACTAGGCTAGACTTCACAACTGAATCATAATCCAAACCTGTATCATAAAGGCACCTTATGGTGACCCCATTACAAATAACATCCTCACAAACTGGGGGGTGATAAGGTTCCTGTTGTCCATTAGGATTACCCTTTAATCTTCGCGTCCCCGACTTCATTGCAGCAATGTTTGAAGGTTTCCTTCTACAAAATTCGGTGTTATGGTTATCCTTCTTGCACCATTTACACCATCTTTTTCCTTGGTTCAACGGTTTTCTTTCATTGAACTTTTGTTAATTGAACTGTGAGTTTCTGTCGCGATAGTCATTTCTTGGCCGCTCAAAGTTTGTCCTACCTTTATTTCCCTGCTCTCTATTATCAAATTTATTAAATTGCTGTGGAGCTTTAAAATTGTCTATGTGCTTCTTTTTAGCACCACTTACCTCTGCCTGAGCTGCCTGATACCTCTCAGCAACATTTAAAATTTCCCCCAACTTCTCTGCACCTTGTTCCATGAGAAATTTTCTCATGTCTGGAGCCATGGACTCTCTCAATTGCTCAATCATGATCATTTCTTTAAGATCTTGGGTCTTCCCCAGAGCCGTCCATTTCTCCAAATAGGTTTCTAGTCTAGCAGAGAATTGGTGGTATGTCTCCCCAGACAACAGTTTAGCATTTCTAAATTTCTTACGATAAAATTCACCATTCTTCTCGTACCTTAATAACAAAGCCTGCTTTAACATGTCATAATTGTCTTGGTCTTCCCTGTTCATTTTGGCAAATACTTCATAAGAAGTACCCCTCAATCCCTGTGATAGCTTTAAACTCCACCTCTCTCTCTCTAACCCATATGTAGTAGCTAATAACTCAAAACGTCCTAGGTACCCCTCTATGTCATCGTCTTTTTCAACAAAATGGTCTAAATGAAACCCCATAGCTGAGTTTGAGGCTCCCAGACTGGGCGTAGCATCTGAGGCAAAAGGGCTGGCACCATTTTCAGGGGCCGGGCCTTGTAATTCCAGCTCCCTTAGTCGTAATTCGTGCTCCCTCTGCAACCTTCTATCTTCTGCCTCCCTTTCGGCAGTCAACCTTTTTTCTTCTGCCTCCCTTTCGGCCTTTTTATCTTCTGCCTCCCTTTCGGCCTTTTTATCTTCTGCCTCCCTTTGCTGTCGTTTTTCTTCTGCCTCAATCTGCAGCCTCTTAGTCTCAGCCTCTAACTTCTTCTCTTCAACCAACCTGTCAGACTCCAATTTTCTTTCAGCCTCTTTTTCTAATCTCCTTTCTTCCCGTTCAATATATTTATCACATTCAGCCGTTACGTATTGAATTAAAATTTGACCATCCATTCCCATCTCCTTCGCGGTGAGCACAGCAGCTGATCTAAATTTTGCCAGCTCCGCCATACTTTTTAGACAATATAATAATATACAAGCTAAATCTCTAACCAGTAAATACACTAAGTACTTCTTATGACTATAGTCTAACTAATTCTAACTAACCAGTTAACTAATTAATTATTACTGGCTGTGAAGATTCACCAACTTTTATCTGCAGGGACACTTTTAATGTTAAAGGGAATTTTACAATTTATTTCCCTACTTTTATTTCTCCCACCAGGAGATCCTAATATTACTGTTGGGCTAATTATCCCTGGACAAGACCCCAATTTATGTAGTGGTGTTGATGGTATTGTATGATGGTGATATTACTAAATGTAATTGTATGAGGCCAGCTGTGAAGGCTCCTGAGATAAAATGTAGTTGTGACTTGTCAGAAGGCCTTTCTTGCTACCACTACGACCTCACACTTAATTTTTTTTTTTAATGAATGTGGCTACGTAAAGTGTCTAGGGTTATGATATGTAGTGTGGTGTAATAGGTTATAGATATACCCACAGATATTTAACAAGACTAATAATATTAATAAATGTTAAAATACACTGAACTAACTCACGTGTGTAAAATTTCTTGATAGAATTATATTACATTTATTTTGTTCTGTATCAATTTTTTAGGTTGACCAGAACTTAAAAGGATTTAGAAATTATGAAAGAAATGCATGGAATATTATATCATAAATGCAATAGTGTACATATATATATGTACTATACTAGTTAGTTTTATTAAAATGTTCTAGTAGTCATCTACTTGGGAGGATAGTTAATGTTTGTGCTGTTGGGGTGGCCTCATCACACCTGTCTATATTGACTACACAGTGTCCAGAAAATGGTGGGAATTTTTATGGGGTTATTAGTAACTAAACGGTGTTGGTGAATGTCCAGCAGACCAGAGGCTCACTCATCTTGTAGTTGTAGCTCTGGTGCTGAAATCTGGTGGTCCCACCTCTCCGTGCTGGCGGGCAATAATGGTGGTCTCTGTCACAAGTACTGCACAGATACACTCGAGTAAGTCACCAACTGAATAGACACTGCTTGGTTGACAACAGAAACTCACAGCTCTGCAATCAAAGTATGGGCCATGTGTCAAAATCTATTCTCTACCCACGTCTGGACACAACACTGACACAACAACCACATCATACAGACAGGTCAGATCTCTCTGACCAAACAGCACATTTACCATGGTGGTTTTACATCAGATAGATCCTCCCAGACTATAGATTCTGAAAAATATTTTTTAGTTTTCTGCCCTAAAAGAGGATAGGTAATATGTTTGTTTATTCTCAACACTTGATCTGTCTTGCCTAACTCTTGCTGGAGTTTATGTACACCGTTGGTCCCTAGACCCTGACTTGGGCGGGGGGTCTAGAGCAAATCCCTACTTGTTTGTAAGGCTAGATTTCGATATGGCAGTATCAAATCACTCGAACATGAAACAATATTCAAAATATATATAAGGAAATAATTTCAATCTTACCAGATTATGAATAAATAACACAGAATTGCTAGCAAAACTCAGCTGAGCTGCTGGCTATAGTATGGCGTCCCTAAACTTCTTACACTTTCTTTCATATGGAAATCACCACACTTTAAAATCTGTGTCTATCACTGAACAACTATTGAAGAATGGCCCCACTTTCGCGTCTGAGCGCTAATGATATGATTGTCTGTGGCCAATCACTGCCTAGGTTTATTTGAATTTCAAATTTCCTACCATAAAGTCATTTCAGTCATGCTTCAGTCAAGTATGGATGGTTATCTGTTAGTCTGTCCGTCTCTACTTGTGTTTCTACAAAATGTACTTGATTTTTGAACCAACCTTTCTCTCCCCTCCAAAATTTTGTCGTTAAAAGTTATTTTTAGACACAGCCACCACAATATCCCCTCTCCTCCATACCAAGTAGATTTGAACACCTGCGTCTCGAGGTCGTGTTTTTTTTGTGCAATTAGCGACACTTTTAGATTCAATACAGTCTGTCGATGATGTGAACAACACTGTCTTTTGTCATTATCTTCAATATTATCTATCCGTCTGTAAAATTAAGAACATATTAGTTCACTGCTCAGAATAGGCCATCCGGCCAGCTAATTTTTATATTCCTAACATTAATATTAAGAAAAAAGTACTTTTTAATTTTTGTAATATTCCTAACATCTGCGTTTAGCCGCTGAATTCAAATCAAGGCCTTGGTATCGCGCAAAAGCGTCCAATAAATGACTGTGGCGTAACATATCTATGGTCCCTTCTGTCGAGTTGCTTACTTTTTATGTCAACTTGGGAAACGTGACTTTTCTCCGTTTCCCCCCCAATTGCGTCTCCTTAGCCTTTCTAGTCTCACGCAATCTTTCCAGTCATATTTTTTTTTCCTTTTTGATCCGCCGTTCCCCTCCTGTCTAGCAAGTCAATTATTATGGAGGATGATGACCCGCGGTCTAGGCGATCATGTACATCAGCAGCCTACGCATTATGTTTTTATCCTTAAATGTTATCTTTGGAGGGATTTTACCGTTGTATCTCTGTCAATTTCACTACAACTGGCCTTCGAAGCATGTAAACAATGCTTAGCGAAGACTAGCTGGCTTGGCCATGTTTGCCACATGGAAGATGGTTACATGAGGGTACTGGACAAAAGTCCAGCAACCTGGGAGAATGAAGCTGCTGATCGCACCAAGTGACGATGCTCTCAATGGCACCACCTCAGATTGGGCGAAAATAAGCTCTCACGGCAAGCAGAAGAGAGGAGAAAACGTCTAAAGAAACAGCAGGAAAATAAGCAGCTGAGAGCTGTTACCTTAGAGGCACATTCCCATAGTCAGTTATGACTGAAGGGGTTATTGTTATTATCAATACGGTACTATATATCTATTATATATAATAAGAGAATCGTATTTTCCGTCGGTCTTTCCGCATGTAATTAATTGATCATTTCTAGGCTACCTAGAAGTCTGAAATTTGGCATGCTAATAGGTCTTAAGATGTGATGCCCGAGAAAAATCCGAAAAACAAAAAATTCAATACAACTGCTTCGTAATTAGGCCAGAAACGTTGAGCGCCAAGGGAAATAATTTTATAATAATTTTTCAGTTTAAATGGAAGTTAGCAGCTTATTATAAAGCTAACAGATATGTTTAATTTATAATCTAGTTTTTTGGTTTTATTTTTACAATAAACAAATGTAAAATGACAAAAGAAGTATGGTTACACCACAAGAGCAAAGACTTTAAACAATCAGTGATGAGCAATGTGATTTTGTAGTAGGTAAAGGTACAAACCGCGAATATATTTTAAATAAAATTAATAGAGAGGACCACAGAAGTAAAAACAGATCTATATTTTGAATTTTATAGACTACTAATTCATTTGACGAAGAGAATCACGAGTAAGTTATCAAAATGTCAATCAATCAATACCCTTTAGCATAGGCCTTCAACAAACACATGCCAAGTCTTCCTGTCCTGTGCCATCCGCTCAAATTCTTTCCATGTTTTCCTCATCATTTTCACCTCTGTATCCAGTTCTTTTCTCCATGTGTTTTTTGGTCTACCTCTGCCTCTCTTTCCCTGTGGATTCCAGAACAAGGACTATCAACAGGTTTCTTCAATGTGTGTCCTATCCATCGCCAGCGTCTTCTTCTCAACTCTTGTTCCACTGGTACTTGTCTGGTTCTTGTCGTCAATTCCACATTTGTGACTTTGTCATACCATTTCAGTCCTTCTATTCTACGCAAGCACCCGTTTATAAAAGTCTGTAGCTTTTTAGTTGTTGTTTTTGTTGCTCTCCATGTCTCAGTTCCATGCAAAAGGATTGACTTGACATTTGAGTTGAAGATTCTTATTTTCGTGTTGGACATGATTTCTCTTGTATCAAAATGTAATAAAGCATAAACATTTATGGTAAGGGCCTAAGAATAACAAAGAACATGTGCTGAGAACAAAAACCAGCTATGCGAATGAGGAGCCAAATATGACAATTTCAGCAGATTAAAAAAAAACGTGTTACACTGGAATGTGTTTTGTCACCAGATCTCTTCAATTCGCACAGCGAAAAAAACAAAAAAATTAAATCCATAGAGATCATGCCAGAAATATCAGTGGGTGGACATAATATAGCTGCATAGTGTCAATCATAAAAAGCCTCTATGCCAACTTTACGTGTAGTGTTGGGCAGAGCAACCTAACCTTCGAGGTGAAGACAGGAGTACGACAGGGATGCCCCTTATCAACCACTCTATTTTTAACAGTCATAGACTGGGTGATGCGCCAGACAACAGAGGGCAGTCCAAGAGGAATAAGATGGACTACATTTTCAACATTGGAAGATCTGGAATATGCAGATGACATTGCACTGCTGGCACATTCACATCAACACATCCAGGAAAAAACGGATAGACTTAATAAATGTAGCCAGCAGGTGGGCTTGAACATCAATTTAAAGAAGTCTGAGGTCATGACGCTCAATGTGAGCAACCCTGAGCCCATATCAGTAAGGAATCAGCAACTGGTACAGACAGATACCTTCACATACCTAGGAAGCATAGTAACACCAGACGGTGGGGCAGGCAAAGACATCAACATCAGAATGAATAAGGCAAGAACAGCCTTCTTTAGCCTAAATAACATCTGGAAGTCCTCCCAATACAGCACAAGCACAAAATTAAGATTATACCAGAGTTGCGTGCTTTCTGTGCTTCTCTATGGTGCGGAATGCTGGAGAGTCACAGAGAAGGAAATGTCAAAATTGTCCTCTTTTCACACAACATGCCTAAGAAAAATTCATCGAATCTTTTGGCCGAATACCATCACCAACCAAGATCTGCTTACTCGTAGCAAGCAAGAGGACATGCATACCATCATAGCTGGCAGACGCTGGAGCTGGGTTGGTCATGTCCTCAGAAGAGACCCCGATGCCATCACAAGAACAGCTATGCTTTGGACCCCTGAAGGAAAGCGAAAGAGAGGCCGACCAAAAACAACTTGGCGGAGGACTGTGGAGGCTGAGATGCAAAGAATGAACCAGAGTTGGGGCACTGTACGAAGGATGGCCACCGACCGTGCAAAGTGGAATCAATTTGTTGTTGCCCTACAAGACGCCAATAGGCGTGATGGCCACTGACTGCTTTGACGGTCGGTGGTTAAGGATCGAAGAAGAAGGACATAATATAAATAACTTGAGGTACGCCAATGAGACACTGTTAATGGGGAATATTGAAAGTGAGTTGTACGTAATGACTGATAAAGAAGTGACAGAAAGTTAAAATACGGGCCTTAGCCTTAATAGCAAAAAAGACAGAAGCTATATTCATCTCGAAGAAATCGACTTTTTCGGGATGCTTTTTAAAAGTAAATGTAACAATTTTAAAACAGGTCCATAAATTCAAATACCTGGACACATCAATCATATCGGATGGATGTTGTATCTCAGAAGTGATGTGTAGAATATACCAAGTAAAAGCAGTATTATATTTAAAATGAAAAGCATTTTCTGCAACAACTCTTTGTCCAGGGGAAGTAAGAAAGAGAGCTCTTCAGAGTTATATAAGACCAATCCTGACATGCGAAAGTTAGTTATGGACAATTAGTAAACAAGTAGGAAAAGCACCATACACCACAGAGATATGGTTTTGAAGAAGAATGTTAAAAATAACATGGACAGCTAAAATGTGAATGTCTTGAAAGAGTTGACCATCGTGCAAAGGACATTTTGTTCTCAGGTTAGAAACAAGCAATCCACTTTCTTTTGGGGGGGCATGTTATGAGGAGGAAGCTGGAGTATAACGTGACAATAGTAAAGATAGAAGGAAAAAGAGATAGGGGACGATAAAGATAAAAAGATTCTGAACAGTTTGAAATCGTGGCATGGAAAGAAGTCAACAACAGATTTGATCAATAGTACTGTAGATAGGAAATTCTGTTATATAAAGGTATATCACACAGTTTAAAATTTAAACTTTAAATAAATACCGCAATATTATTATTAAACAAGAATTTCTGCTTACTTCCCCTATAGTAGTTGCATGAAGTGTGAATTTTACATGTGCAACAGCGTGAGAGTAATATATATACGAGGGGCGTCCAGAAAGTAATGCACCACATCGTTTCTCTCAGCTAATTATGAAGATAGAAGCATGAAATTTTGCACACTTCAAATATGGCATGTGCCAATTGCGTGCACCAAATTGCATTGCAACCGGCAGAATAATACGGCTGCACTAAACCGTTGAAATGGAGCGTGTTAGCAACTTGCGTTATAAACAACGAATTGTAATAGAATTTCTCGTTGCAGAGAAGGAAACTGTTGTGAATATTCACAAGCGTCTATGTGATGTGTATGGAAGTTTTGCAGTCGACAGGAGTACAGTCAGTCGCTGGGTTCAGAGAATCAAAGAATCAGGAAGTGGAGATACGGAGCTGCTTGATCGGCCGCGCTGTGGACGTCCTGCCATAGCCACCAACGCAGACATGTTGAAATGCGCTGAGGGCATTATTCTTACTGATAGGCGAATCACTACTCAACAATTGGCTTTACAGCTGTCAGTCAGCATTGGTAGTGCAAATGCAGTTATAAAAACTCTCGGATCTTCTAAGGTTTGCGCAAGATGGGTTCCTCGAAGTCTCACAAATGACCACCGATTTGTGGTCTAGGAATACATGCACTTGTTTCGAGCTGGCATAAAGCCGTACAAGTTGATAGGGATTATGTTGAATAATACCGATGTTTACATGACATATCCATGTATATTGTGTATAAATTTCATGCTTTTTGAATAAACAGCTCCTGAGAAAAACGATGTGGTGCATTACTTTCTGAACGCCCCTCGTGTATATATATATATATATATATATATATATATATATATATATATATATATATATATATATATATATATATATATATATATATATATATATATATATATATATATATATATATATATATATATATATATATATATATATATAAAATATATTAAAAATATATTTAAAAAGCAATTTCTTCTGAATTGTTGGAGCGTTTCAATGCTGATGGAGAGAACTTTTTGGCTAAGATCGTTACAGGTGACGAAACCTGGGCACATGATTTTGAACCTGAGACAAAAAGACAGTCAATGGAGTGGCATCATCCGCATTCACCAAGAAGAAAGAAATTCAAGACAATTCCTTCAGCTGGAAAGGTCATGATCACTGTCTTTTGGGACATTGAAGGTGTGATTCTTGTGGACGTTATGCCAAGAGGAGAGACAATCAATTCGCAAGCTTACATTAAGACATTGAAAAAACTCAATCAACGTTTTCGCAGAGTTCGGCCGCACAAAAATCCAGCAGACCTGCTTCTCCTTCACGACAACGCGTGCCCTCACACAAGTCTGGCAACACGGGAAGCAATCACCAAATTGGGTTGGACTGTACTACCCCATCCACCCTATAGTCCCGATTTGGCACCCTCTGATTTTCATCTATTTGGTCCACTTAAAGTTTCACTCCGTAGGACAAGGTTTGAAGATGATGAAGGAGTGATTCATGCAGCGAAGAAATGGCTACATGATCAAGACAAAATCTGGTACGGGCTAGGAATACATGCACTTGTTTCCCGCTGGCATAAAGCTGTACAAGTTGATGGGGATTATGTTGAATAATACCAATGTTTACATGACATATCCATGTATATTGTGTATAAATTTCATGCTGTTTGAATAAACAGCTCCTGAGAAAAACGATGTGGTGCATTACTTTCTGAACGCCCCTCGTATATATAAATTCATTTCACTGGCGATCTTGGAATTATTTAAGGGAAGGTGATACATCAAAATGATAAGGCTCCCCTTCTCTCCCCCATCCCCTCACTTCCGCTCTTAATTCACACATATTTTTAGACAATTAAAAAACAAAATAACCACGTTTGAAAAAAAATGGGACATTTTGATAGTTTTATTAAACAGTAACTTAAAAATAATTATTTTTATATTTAATTAAAAAAAAAACTATTTATAACATAATTACATAAAAGTAAGGTACAACTATCAAGAGACACAATTTTATAAAAATTCATACATATTTAATGTTAAAGCAGCGTTTCTCTACATTTTTTGTTCACGAAACACTTATTCATTCGAAATGAATTGACGGAACAGTGATCCAAAAATTGTGTTTAAGGTAGCATTTTGCAAATTTATATTATATTTTACGATTATTTAAAATTAAGTTTTGTAGATAAAGAAAATAATTAATACAGTTAAAATAATAATAATTAGAATCATCAGTAGTTTAATTATATTAATTTTTTATTACTGATAAAAGTAAAGTACATGCACAAGTAATTGTACATTTTATATCAGTGAGAAGAATGTTTTTGTTTTTTACCATCACATATGCGCTTAATATTTGGTACGATGTTTGAAAGTTGAATTCTTATGTCTGATAAGTATTGTTGTTCCTAAATTTTGTCTTCGTAGCTGCATAATAAGAAAATCCTGTTTTTCAATGTTGGGGCACTATTGCAAAACACTGCTCCAAACATCATTTAGGGAAAGTTAATTAAATCTTTGTTTTATTCCAGAGTCTGAAGTCAAATCAATCAAACTCTCATAATCATGAGCTGACAAGCATGCTGGTCTGGCTGCATTTGCAACTGGATTTCGTACCCATTTTAAAAATGTGTTTGAAAATACGTTCGCAACTAGTTCTACATTTTTTCTTCGCGAAACACCTTTCAATAGCTCGTGGAACACTAGTGTCTCGTCGAATACAGTTTGAGAAGCGCTGTATTAAAGGAAAACAATTTTTGATTTGGGATTTGCCGCCCGAAGCAGAAATTATTCGTCTCTTGTAACAAATTCCTCTATTTTTGCGGCTCGAGTGAACTCCCCTTCTGTCGCTTTTCTTTGTCTCATTGTTTTATGGTAGTTCCATTTATTGTCTTTCATTGTTCTGCCATGTAGAATTACTTGCAAAGTCCTTTCTTAACCTTTAGGGCACTTACCAGTGTCCACTACCAGACATGTTTTAATTCGTTCGTCGTCCGACCTAAAGGTTGATATGAAATAAAGGTTTCAAAGTCTCAATGGACGGGCTATCGCCCGTCGCCACCCCCTTGGATCCGCCAGTGATATTATATATATATATATATATATATATATATATATATATATATATATATATATATATATATATATATATATATATATATATATATATATATATATATATATATATATATATATATATATATACACGAGGGGCGTTCAGAAAGTAATGCACCACATCGTTTTTCTCAGGAGCTGTTTATTCAAAAAGCATGAAATTTATACACAATATACATGGATATGTCATGTAAACATCGGTATTATTCAACATAATCCCTATCAACTTGTACGGCTTTATGCCAGCTCGAAACAAGTGCATGTATTCCTAGCCCGTACCAGATTTTGTCTTGATCATGTAGTTATTTCTTCGCTGCATGAATCACTTCTTCATCATCTTCAAACCTTGTCCCACGGAGTGCATCTTTAAGTGGACCAAATAGATGCAAATCAGAGGGTGCCAAATCGGGACTATAGGGTGGATGGGGTAGTACAGTCCAACCCAATTTGGTAATTGCTTCCCGTGTTGCCAGACTTGTGTGAGGGCGCGCATTGTCGTGAAGGAGAAGCAGGTCTGCTGGATTCTTGTGCGGCCGAACTCTGCGAAAACGTTGATTGAGTTTTTTCAATGTCTTAATGTAAGCTTGCGAACTGATTGTCTCTCCTCTTGGCATAACGTCCACAAGAATCACACCTTCAATGTCCAAAAAGACAGTGATCATGACCTTTCCAGCTGAAGGAATTGTCTTGAATTTCTTTCTTCTTGGTGATTGCGGATGATGCCACACCATTGACTGTCTTTTTGTCTCAGGTTCAAAATGGTGTGCCCAGGTTTCGTCACCTGTAACGATCTTAGCCAAAAAGTTCTCTCCATCAGCATTGAAACGCTCCAACAATTCAGAAGAAATTGCTTTCCTTTGCAATCGGTGGTCATTTGTGAGACTTCGAGGAACCCATCTTGCGCAAACCTTAGAAAATCCGAGAGTTTTTATAACTGCATTTGCACTACCAATGCTGACTGATATCTGTAAGGCCAATTGTTGAGTAGTGATTCGCCTATCAGTAAGAATAATGCCTTCTGCGCATTTCAACATTTCTGCGTTGGTGGCTGTGGCAGGACATCCACAGCGCTGCTGATCAAGCAGCTCCGTATCTCCACTTCCTTACTTTTTGATTCTCTGAACCCAGCGACTGACTGTACTCCTGTCGACTGCAAAACTTCCATACAAATCACATAGACGCTTGTGAATATTCACAACAGTTTCCTTCTCTGCAACGAGAAATTCTATCACAATTCGCTGTTTATAACGCAAGTTGCTAACACGCTCCATTTCAACGGTTTAGGGCAGCCGTATTATTTGGCCGGTTGCGGTGCAAAAACGATGTGGTGCATTACTTTCTGAACGCCCCTCGTATATATATATATATATATATATATATATATATATATATATATATATATATATATATATATTTATATCTATATATATATATATATATATATATATATATATATATATATATATATAACGCCTGCGTCACCAGCACTCTCCTATTTGGCAGCGAGACTTGGACATCCTATGCTAAGCAAGAAAGAAGGCTCAATACCTTCCATTTACGATGTCTACGCCACATCCTCGGCATCTCGTGGAAAGATAAAGTGACAAATGTCGAGGTGTTGTCACGTCCAGGCCTTCAAAGCATGTATACACTGCTTAGACAGTGCAGGCTACGGTGGCTTGGGCATGTCCGCCGCCTGGAAGATGGTCGCATCCCGAAAGATATCTTCTACGGACAACTAGCAGATGGCAAAAGAACAGTTGGGCGACCGCAGTTGAGGTTCAAAGATGTGTACTAGCGAGATATGAGGGCACTGGACATAAATCCAGCAACGTGGGAGGTTGAAGCTGCCGATCGCACCAAGTGGCGATGCTATTTACGGCGCCACCTCAGATTGGGCGAAAAGAAGCTCACACAACAAGCCGAAGAGAGGAGGAAATGTCGAAAACATCAGGAAAATAAGCAGCTGAGGGCTGTTACCTCAGGGGCGCATTCCCATAGTCAGTTATGACTGAAGGGGCTATTATTATTATTATTATTATTATATAGTGACGTACCTACAGTGATGCAGGTGAGGCACGTGCACTGGGCGCCAAATTTGTGGGGGCGCCATTTTTAAATGGTTAACAAATTCAAATATTCCACTTCTCATTTATGACAATTTCATTTATCCCACTTCGAATTTATGTGTGGGGATCTGTAAATGTAGGAAAGAGTCATGTGGTGGTGTGCTGCAGAGAAGAGCATCAGTTGAGAGTTTGTTTGGAAGTAACAAGTTGGAGGAAGTATGTAGTTTCAAGTACGTAGGGTTGCATGTTTTTTTTTTTTTTTTTCGTACGCCCGCTAATACTCGAGGCGAAATCTCAGGTTATTACTATGTCTAACCTGACATTGATTTTACGTGAGTATCCCTTTTTACTTGTACAGAGACAGGTGTCCCTCGCCATTCAGGCAAATACTCTCCGATTTCGGAGGTACCCATTGCAGCTGGGTCGGCTCAGGAGCCGCCAATCCCTGGTCGACGACACTCCTTCAAATGTCCTCGCCAGGTCTCGAGTTAATCCAGTCCAATTCCCGGTCGACGAAAAATCCTCAAATGCCGTCGCCCGGGTTTGATCCTGAATCACCCGGTCGCCAGAGCGGTGTTGTAACCACTACGCTAGCGCGGCTCCCTGGGTTGCATGTGATAGCACAAGAAGGAGTCGGTCAGAAAATACTAAAACTTTAAACAGTGAAGAGCAGGAAAAACAGCACAGAACATACCAGTTGCGATTCAATTTCATGATGTAGACTTCTTGGACATCTGTGGCGAGATGGACGTTGGATGGAAATTTATAAAGAATAGTTCCCAAATCTGGAGAAGCAAACTGGTAACTAGTGATAGGGATGACACAGGACAAGTCAGATAGTTAACTGCAAATTCTAAATGGTAGCAGTAGAGGAAAGCCGTGTATTAAATCACGTTCTCGCTAGATCTATCCTATGCTCCAAGGGTGTTATATAAATATGTGAGTGCAACTCGTATTTATTCCCTACTAGTTTTAAATTTCTTTGACCACACACCTAAGTTATAACTGGAAATTTAAATAATTCAATAACTACAGTGACAAACAAATCAATGCCCTTTACTGATTAATGATGTATAGTGAAACAAAATTATAACCTTAGTAAATCAATATAACAGAATTTTACACAATTTACAAAAAAAGGTAAAGTGTCACTGTTTGGTCATTTTTATCATGTTGTAGGCTTGGGTGTCTTGATGCTTGTTTTCACGCTTGTTAACTGACTGTCGGACGTTTTACTTAACCTGAAGGTCTGAGATATTAATGCAATTCAACAACACTCAAATACAAACAATATGGAATGAATAACGCTGTTGAAATACAATTATATTCCTCTTTATTTACATCTATCTATGTGTGGTGAGTGTGTGCGTGACTGTGTATGAAATAGATGAAGATTTATATTTAGAAAACCAACTTGGGTAACCAATTAACATTTAACAAGTTAATAAAAAAATGTCCTTGTAAACTCTTCCAGCTTAGATATTTGAATTCCTCCTGTCTTATTCACTGTAACAAAGTCTCAGTTAAGCTATCATGGTTCTTTTTCCATCACTAAACAATTTTGACTGTTCTCACAGCAGGGTGCACGATTGTCATATTAATATACGTAACTTCTCTGTTATACCAAGTGTTGATCTGACAGGTACAGCTAACCATCCAGAATAGCCCTGATATTAAACAATTCTTGATCACTGACCTCTGACTCAGCGACAAGTATGAACCCTTGCAGGATCTAATTAAGATCAGTAGAGACTGGCTTTGTGGAGTAATAGAACTGCCCGGCTGCAAATAACAAGATATTGGCCGGTACTTGCGTCTCTCTCTCCAGCCGTCGTCCTTCTGTCTCTTGCTGTACAAGTGATTTTGCAAATTTTGCGCTCTCCTTATACTGGCAGAGTTCAGCCGTCTCGGAGGCCAAGATCCATAACTCCGATTTACTTTCCTAAAATGTCCACTTTCGGGGCGATTTGTGCTAGAATAGTTCATGCCTCGATCTCGTGCATCGCACATGTTCTAGTTAAAGCCTTCTGAACAACATTGTCCCATTTTCGGTAATTTTATCTTTCCATCCATATGTTGTTGTCCTATATCGGTCGTGTTAAAGATTTTATCATGAATTATGAATAAGAAAAACACAGGATTTCTCAATGCACGGACACTTTTTCTTGCCAAATTCTTCACAACTGCTTACTCCCTGCATATTTCTTTGTACCTGCACATAAATGAAGATATCCCCGTCAAAAGGAGACCATTCTCATCCTTGTCTGTCATTTCCTTCTTCCCAATCTCTAATTCTAAATATGTTTCTTACGATTTTATCCTTCAAGCGTCGAAGTTTTTTTCCGATCTGTCCATGGGAAACCGCGTTTCTGATTGGCTGCCCTAGCTACACACAAGAAAATACTACTGCATTAATTTTTTCGGGCTTATGCATCTATACATGTGTTCCACTTTCCTGTCTTCATACATTTAACTAGGCAATTGCATAACATGCTACACTGACTTCCCTTGGTCGTTAAAACATCTGGACATTGAAGAAGCTATGCTTCTGTCAGAAACAGTGTTAGTCCGCTGGTTAACAGTTCACAATTTCCAACAAAATTGTCTCACGTTTTTCACCACTAGTTGAACCTTCCAAATATGACCTGGCAATGGTATCTGTGGTTTATAACCAAGACGATCCCTTGATGCTGACTGGTCACTGTTGATCAGCCTCTTCACACTGTCTTGAGGCTATGGTTAAGTCAATCAATAAGGGATATGTCGTACACCCATACAATAGATTTTAAAATTTTTGCATCAATTAAAGACATTTTCCAAACCCAGTCAAGAATTCTATCCTTTGGCTTAGCGTTATGCAAAATTAGCAAATTGTTTCTCTTTCAATACATCGACCAAACGTGCCGAAATAAAAAAAAAATAAAAAAAAAAGAAAAAAAGAAAAAGAGAAGACGAACTCTTTGAACACAGCACCCAAAAGCACCTAAAACATCCTGTAAGCTTTTATTGCTAGCGTTGGTCAGTCCTAACAAGGACTTCTAGCTGAGCCAATGCTGTCCAGGATTGAAATGTAGTGGCTGAAGCCATCTTCTTTCGGGCACAAAGCAAGATATAGACATGAGGAAATATGTTAAGCAAAACATTAATTTTAAATATTCATCAATTTTAAATGTACATAAACATCCGAGTGCGAGACTGTGAATCAGACACCGTGAGTGGGATCCTGTGGTCGGCATAACTGTCGTGAAACGAGTGTGTAAACCCACTACTTTGTTAAATCACTATGTCGAGATACAAATTCGCTTCAACCAATCAACGAGCACCGTTCACCAGTCTCTGAGACAGAATAAAATTAAACTTAAGCCCTGTTTTTCGGATGTCGGTTGCGGCCATCTTGTCACGCAATATGGCGGAGAAAACAGAATAAAATTCGGCTGTACGGAGCATGGTACGAAACTGCAGACAACCAATCAGCTTGCCACACCAGGAACCAACCAAACGCTTTCCTTAAGCAGTAGAAGTTACCTCACCTGCCTATATAATCGGGCGAGATTTTATGCAAAAACACGCAACACCAACACGAATCCAGATACCAACCGACTGAAGAGGAGAAGCTGTCAACCTTGATTAATTGCTTACCTGACTGCATTGACCTGCAGCCTGCTTCAATAGGCTGATCAAAACCTGGCCTGTTTAAATCTTGGAGGGTAAATATAATTTACTATTTGTAGGCAAATAGGCCTACAGTAGATATATAATGTTTGTATTGGTTGTGTATCATTTATACTACCTACACCTGTATATATTTAATATATTTTGGTTCACTATGAATGTATCAGGTTACTGATTGTATCTTGGGGCATTAGGTATAATGATTGTATTTCCTGATATGATTGATGAAGACGAAGACTAATAAGACTCATGCTTCAATCTATTGTCTCCTATAACTTCAATCTATTGTCTGAGATAACTCCAAACTGAAATATTACCAAAACAGTTCTTGTTAGGACTCAACCTATTGTCTCCTATAACTTCAATCTATTATCTCAGACCAACTGAAATATAACCAAAAACAGTCCTTGTTAGGACTCAATCTATTGTCTCACATAACTTCAGTCTATTGTCTCAGATAACTCCAACCTGAAATATAACCAACACAGTCCCTGTTAGGATTCAATCTATTGTCTCATCTAACTCCAATCTATTGTCCCATATAACTCCAACCTGATATATCACCAAACCGTCCTCGTTTCATATACTCCTATCATTAGAACACAACAATATTGTTAGGATATATGTTACCATCCAGGATAGCACTGAGAGGGCCTGGTATAATATAGGGGGAAGGAAATGGTTGTATCACACCTAGGTGTATATATTATTGGATGTATTCATGTATTGAGTTTATATTATTGGATGTAACCATGTATTAATTTATCAGAAAGAATGTTTTGCAAGTAGACACCTGTCTTGTCTCGCTATTGCTAACTCATACTGAGCCATGTAGTCATTCATCCTACATGCAGACACCTGAGACACACGCTCATTTCATACTAGAAATAGGTGGGCTTGATGACAGAAATTAGCCACTATTTTTATTTGTTACAGGTTTTATTCGTGTCATCAAACCTGAGGTCGTATGTCGTGTCAATCCAGCTGCCTGGAACGTCGCAGGAGCACAGTGATTGCGCAGGATCTACCTCTTTAGTCCCCTTCAGTCTTGGGTGGGCTAACGAAACGACCATCAGCGGGTGCTGTGTGCAAGAAACTAAGAAGGACATAACTTTTGAGAGATGAGTACAC